>JAJHSJ010000702.1:0-41962 GCA_021015155.1 Magnolia officinalis
TGGCTTGTTGGTAAAAACAAGGTTCTTCCGATCAACCATTTGAGGAACAAAATTATGTTAATTCCAAATGCTTGCATTTTATGTTTAAAGGCTGATGAGATTGTTGATCATCTATTCTCACATTGTTGCTTTGTGCAGGGGATATGCCAGAGTTTTTCAAGTTATTCAGAATGCATTAGGTTATGTCAATGTCAATTGGGATTTCCTCAATGCTCGGTGTATGGTGGCAGACGGGGATAAAAGGATGTTATGTCTTTGGCAGCTAGATTTGCGGAACAGATATGGTGTTACCCTTCAAATGTGTGTGTGTGTGTGTGCGTGGTAATTCCAAATGGCTGTATTTTATGTCTAAGGGATGGGGGGACTGGATCATCTATTCTTGCAGCATTGCTTTGCACAGAAGATATGAGTTTTCTCAAATTATTTGGAATAATCCCCTTCTTTATTGGTAGGCGGGAATAGAACAATCAACTTTACAGTTGTAAGGTAAGCCCTGAACAGTTGAGCTATGGACCAATCACTTCAGGGAGCATCCTTCAATTGGAAGGTTACCCAAAAATCAGAAGAAGAAGAAGAAGAATAAAAAAAGACATGTTATGATGATTCAGAATAGTGTCAAGTTTCTCATAACTAGAGTTGAAACTAGATTGAAACATATTCCTATCTGCGCATTCTACTAAAATACATACATGTCAGTGGATTTTAGAAGAACTTAAGAACTACTCGAAGAAAAGTAAATAAATAAATAATTTAAAAAAAAAAAAAAAAAAATACATTGCCTGTGATAGAAGTACACCATTGATCAAAGACTCGTCTCCTTGTGCCCACTCTCCTGGAATCTAAAACTCTTTCACACAACAGGTAATGAAAAGCTCTCGTGAATCCTTACCTTTGCCTAGGGCTACGGCTTCTTGACCTTCCTCTAGTCCTTGGAAGCATCTCTACCACTCTTCCTTTGTGACTGCCAATAGGAAAACATAATCCACAAAGTGATCACAAACCAACCCCATCAAATAACCATACAAAAGTACATTCCACTTTCAAATATTTCAAAACACTGAAGCTGCATTCTGATGCATTATTGAGTTGAATTCCAATAACTACTTATTAAAGTGGGCGTTACCAAATTGCAATTACCATCCTTATCATTCATAATTAAGATAGGCACTTTCTTCTTTGTACAGGTAGGTAGTTGGCTCCAAATTGTAGTAATGTTACTTCCAAGTTGAGATTTGAAAAGATTCCAAATGCAATTTGAAAGTTACCCCATCATTGGGAATATTAAGTAACATTATTACACTATGGCCATTTTAATTCATTTCTACTTGATTGAACTGTATGTTCGCAATCAAGGTATTCCGTAACAGTAACGGTGGCCGTAACGGCCACCATTGTTACCTTTACGATACGGGTTGTAATGGCCGTTACGGCCCCCGTAACGGCTGTTACGGTCTCTCTTTTTTCCTATTAAAAAAAAAAACCCGAAAAACCTGTATCGGCCCCATAACGGGCCGTTACGGTCCATTACAGCCTTTACGGGGGACGTAACGGGGGCTGTAAACGGCCTTTACGGGTCATTTTATCCGTAACGGCCGTTACAACCCCATAACGTGTAACGGTTGCCACCGTTACCTTTACGTAACGGCCTTTACGGAACACCATGTTCGCAATTCAGTTCAAATGCGCATGCAGGCACAACATGCTAAACCAGTAGAATTTCCAAAGCATGAAGGTGGATTTATACAGTAGATAGCAAAGACACGGGGCTGTCAGTTCTGCTCTAACCAGTTTTTGTCATGTCCAAAAATTAGGCTCAGGCCCACGCTAGCCTGGCTCATGAACACGGAAGGATCTCAAATAAAAGCGCCCAACAGGCCTTTAGGCTGGCTGGGTCATTGCAGCCCTACTAAGACGTCGACCACACAACCACAGAATAATAACAAAGAAAAATAGTACAAACCAAAACCATGGAAAACTGATCTCGATTACTCCCCATTATAGTAACAAACTCACGCAAGAAGAATTTATAATTACGACAAATTTAGAAAAAAAAAAAAGAAAAAGAACTGCATGTTGTATTCTTTATTATTATTATTATTATTGGAAAGGTACCGCATGTAGTTATTAGGTGGCACAGTACCATAAGCTGTGGTACTGTTGCCTGAAGGTGGGGAATCTAATCTATTGCCGTAATGGATGTGTATGGCTCTAATTTTTTCTTCTAATAAATTCACGGTTGCCAATCAAAGGAAAATTGGAATGAAAAGAATCAAAAACAGAAGGCAGAACAAAACTGTGAAAGAAATATAAGCGGTAGGTAACATGTATCAGACAACAAATTTTATATCACAGAAGCAATTCTCTTCCTACAACCGTTGAGAAAAACGTAAAGAATAAAAGGAACTCTTTGAAATCTATCGTTCCAGAGAACTTACATAGGTTCGGCACTGGGCCCATATTTTGCGAATTGGACCATAATATCCCTACCATCAACATTCCTTCCTGAACGAAAGCAAGAACCGAAATGAAATCCGATCGATCAGTGAAAATCATCCAAATTGAAAACAAAAAATAATTTAAAAGAAAGGAATAACAAAGAGGACTTGCCATCAAGCTTGTCCACGGCCTTCTGCGCCTCATCTGCATACTTATACCGAACAAACGCAAATCCTCGGGATTCTCCGTCCTGCGAAATTAAATTATAGAAGAAATGGAAAAAATAAAAATAAAAATGGAAAATGGAACTGAAACCCTAATCAAGCTCGAAGAAGTACCGTCGGTCTCTGGGGATGAAGATATCGACGACCTTTCCGTACTTATCGAAGAGGGGAAACAGATCATCGGCTGTAGTTCCTGGTCCACACAAACAGACGGTTGATCACAGAGAGGAGAGAGAGAGAGAGAGAGAGAGAGAGAGAGAGAGGCAAGGGTATTTACGGAAAGTGATGTTGAGAACGAGGACAGAGAAGGTATCTCTGATATCGGGAGGGCCCGATCTTCCGAAATGCGACATTTCTCTGCCTTTTTCAGATAGAAAGGGAGGGAGAGGGGGGGTTTGGTGCAAGAGAGATAAAAGAGGGGTTTGAGCAGAGGAACTTTCTTGAAGGATTTTGTTTTCCCTCTGTCGCGATGCAGGATCCAGCGCGTGTCGCCACCCCACTGGGATCCAAATATTGGAGTGGTCCGATTATTCAACCGTCCGTTTTCACGGTGACACAATAAATAAGCTGTTTTCCCATAATACGCTCCATTGATTACCCTATCGGTCTATCCTCTCATTTTGTTGAGAGCTGAATTCAAGCCATTGAAAATTTTCTTTTTATTACTTTATAAATTAATTTACTATTAATGACGGACACAATCATCCTTCCAGAGAAATTTTCAGGCGGTGAACCTTATAGTACAAAATATATAACTTGGACGGTACGATCTTCATAACACGCGGAATGTGGGACCCGATGGGCAGTGACGCATGGTGGATCGTTCAGTTGCGGATTATTTTTCATATGGTGTGCCTGCGCGTCTTTAGACAGAAATGCGCGGGTTTTGTACGGTAATCTAAACGACTGATGGGTTTGGAAGCGGATTGGCTAGTGTACCACACACAAGCTGTATAGATGCTGTAGGTACGTGTCGTGCGAAGACGAGCACTGACGCTCCTCGAGCTCCAAGTTGTACGAACGGTTCAAAGGAGATCAAAGTACATGGGATGTATTTATTATATCTACACTGTTTATCTATTTTTAGAGATGATTTTAGAGCACTATCCAAAAAACGGATCATCCAAAGATTATCTGGACCACACACAAATAGCAGTTGGAGATAATAATTTTCACCATTAAAAATTTCCTAGGCCGCATAAGGTTTATTTTCCATCCAATCGGTTCATGATGTCACAAAGACATGAATGAAGAGGAAAAAAGATTCCATACTGATCCAAAACCTCTGTAACCCCCAAAAGGGTTTCAATGGTAGACATTCAGATCCCCCACTACTTTTTTTGCAGCGTGGTTCACTTAATGGTTAGATTTGTCTTAGTTTTAGTCTAAAGCCTTAAGGCGAGCTCGTCAAATGTAAGGATGTTTTGGATGTACACATACCTCGTGATCCCACATGGCTTGCTTACGTCAATACAGCAGATATATAGCTGATGGGAGGTACATCAGCCAATCCGTTTGCCTTTTGACAGCACACGCATATTTTCCAGCTTTGATTTTCCAGCTTTCATAAGTGGGCCATTCCTAAGTAATCCATACCATTCATCTGCTGCATCCTATAATCGAGGGTTCATCCAAGATATCCCGGGTGCCGGTGTCCTCGCCATCAGGACTTCTTCCTGGTGAATATAGACCGTTGCCGTGTTGGCCTTTTCCACCGTCTAATTTAGGCCAAAAACTGATAGGTCATCATTTTCAGAAATTTGCTACTATGTATTGGCTACTCCCCCTGCCACCAGCCCGGTCGCTAGTGGTCGGTGCTATGTGGGCCACCATGATGTAGGGAAAAAAAAAAAAATCATCTTGATCCAAACTTTTATGGCCCCAGAAGGTTTTTCAATGGTCGACGCTCATTCAACTCCGTTTCTTGTAACGTGGTCCACTTGAGATTGGGACGTATCTCATTTTTGGTCTATTACAATAAAATGATTTGAAAAAATAGATGGATGTCATGGATGAAACACATATATTATGTTGGGGCCCACATAGCACCGACCAGCAGCCATTGGCCGGTGGCAGGGGGAGCTAATTAATCCGTTTCCCATCGACGGTGGTTCCGAGGGCGGGCCACTACGTGACCCCAGGACGCGGATTGCGTCCTACCCCCGCCCGGACGGTTATCCGTCCGGGCAGGGCTCTGTGGAGCCCACCGTGATGTAACTTTTTATCCCGCCGACCAACGATTTTTTTAGAAATTTTAATATGTAACCAAAAAATGAGGTAGGTCCAAGGTTTGAGTGGACCACAAAGTGGGATTGACGTCCACCATTAAAAGCTTCTTGGGGAGCCAGAGAAGTTTCGGATCAAGCTGATATTTGTGTTTTCACTTCATCTACGTCTACGTGGCCTTATCAATAGGTTTTTGGTAAAGAAAACATCACGGGGCCCTTAGAAAGGTTTCAACGGTGGGTGTCATATCAGTGCAGGTCCCCTTGGTGTGGTCCACTGAACCCTAAACCTGCCTCATTTTTTGGTTCACATATTAAAATTTTCTGAAAAAATCGTTGGACGGTGGATAAAACAGTTACATCACGGTGGCTCCACAGAGCCCTGACCGGACGGATTACCGTCCGGGGGTAGGACGCAATCCGCGTCCGTGACCCCACTCTGTGCAGATTGCTTTGTTTGTTTCACACCATCTAAAACTGGTGGTGACTCTTCAACTTCACATACTGCATGGTTTTACGACACATCCAGACCGTCCAATTCTCTGATGAGGCCGTGTTGATGCATAAAATCAATTTTTCCATATGAATACACTCGCGGTCATCCTAATTTTCCCTTCTAATTTAAATAGCACACTGATTTACCTCTAACCATGCATTTGATAGCCATCAATTGGATGGTTAGATTGCTCTGTTTAATTTTTGGAAACAGCGTCGACCACACTGTGGATGGTTTGGATGGCTCTTCACTAGCACCACATGCGAAAAGGCCAAGTAACCACCATTTTCAAAATGGTGACAAACCATCACACCAATGGAAAACTCTAGACGCTCTCGTTGCCCAACGGTTTTGGGGTTACCGGCCATCAAAACGCGTCAATGGCTCAACGTGACGTCGGGAACAGGTTGGCTCCTCCCCCTGCCACGATCCCCGTGGGTGGTGGTCGGTGCTCTGTGGGCCCCACCATGATGTATGTGATTCATCCATACCGTTCAACCATTTTTATAGATCATTTCAGGGCTTGATACCAAAAATGACAGAAATATAAATCTCAGGTGGACCACACCACAGGAAAATAATAGTGATTGGATATTCACCATTAAAATCCTCCTATGGACCACTGTACTATTTATTTGACATCCAATCCGTTGATTAGGTCATACAGACCCAGATGAAGGGAAAAAACAAAGATAAGCTTGATCAAAAACTTTTATGGCCTTCAAAAAGTTTTTTATGGTTGAAGCTCATTCAACACTGTTTCCTGTAATGTACTCCACTTGAGACTGTGATATACCTTAGTTTTGGTCTCATAAAATAAAATGATATAGAAAAATAGATAGACGGCATGGATGAAACACATACATCATGGTGGGGCCCACAGAGCACCGACCATCAGCCATTGGCTGGTGGCAGGGAGAGTAGCCAATCCCTTTCCCATGACGTCGGTGTGATATCCAGTCCGTCCAAAGATCCCGTTAGGACATGAATTCAATACTCAGGCCCGCCATTTAAATCTCCATGGTTACAATGAAGTTTTAACCAGGCTTATATTTGTTTTTTTCTCCTGGGACTCCCTCTGTTAGCCAGCTGGAATACATATAAACAACACGTGGCCAACTGTTTTCTGCGGTGCATCTGAGTTTTGGACTTACAGAATACTTCGCCTACGTACGTGGGCAAAATCGATTGAAGGAGTCATGTCAAACAGAAATAACAGTGTCTTCACATAGCTATTTGCTGCGCTGGCTTGTTTACTGTAAGAAATACGGTGGAATCCTCCCTAATAGTTACCGTAGGGCCTGTTTGGTTGGAGGTATCCAGGAGAATTGCTGCATGACTTGGGCGGCAACAACTTTTGTGTACGGAAAACGAGATGGGCTATGTGAGTCATCGTTCATTTGGCCTAATTAGGGTATTTCTCCACAAATGAGATATATCCAAAGCTAGAGTGAACCACACTACGGGGAGAATGTTTAAATGATTAGTGTTCAATCTCTAGTTTTTATGTAGTGTGCCTTTTTCGATCTTTGAATTTGCCTCATTTTTTAGCCATGCCCTAAAATAATTTGTACTAATGAATTGATGGAGTGGATATAACTCATATCATAGTGGGCCTACCAAGCTTTGATGTAGAGAGGGTTGCGGCTCGGGCAACCTGGCATAGCTGGATTGGTTAGCTAAAGTAGCTTGTTCTACTCAAAATCATATATTTTATGTCCGATAACTCATTCCGATTGCGAGATACACTTGATTTAATGTCCGGCGTTCCGGATCACTTCTGTTGTTGATCGGGCCTTTTCTGATCCATCTTGGCCATATAATTGTTCGCGACCCTCTCTACATCAAAGCTTTAGTTTCCAATTATCATGAAATGATTAGCCATTTATGTGACATTGTTTAATGTATGCATTTAATGCTGATCTGAAAGATTACATAAAAATACATGTAATTACATCAAACCAAACTGAGTGCATAGTGTCTTGGCATAGTTTTTGATGAACCGGCTTGTTTATTGTAAGAAACACGGTTGACTCTCTCTCTCTCTCTCATCTCAAGAGGAGTGGAATCCTCTATAATAGTTAATGCAGAAACAAACTCAATCGAAAAAGCAAGCCATCCGAATTTTATTGTGCAATTCGAAACAACAGGAATGTGTTAGGAAAAAGTCTTTAATCTGTTTTTTTACTGTAGCTACAACTGGTCGTGGCTCAGCCACGATTAGTCGTAGGAATAGTTCGACTGGTCGTGGCCTGCACGACTCAAAGTCCAGCGACATGAGATTTTGGTGTCCGAGCTGCTCGACCGATCGAAGGGATGGCTTGACCGGTCGTAGGAGTCTCATGACCAGTCGAAGACTCGGCTCGACTAGTCGTAGTTACGCAGATTTGTTTCCAAATCCGATGCGGACTGCAGATTTTGAGTCGGCCTTTCGTAAGGGTGCGAAAGGGAAGTTGCCTAAAATATAAATAGGGGTCCCTAGGGTTATTCTATGGTATGGGAAGGCTTTCTAAAGTAGTTGCAAGGGTTCCTAAAAGGGTTTAGAGTTATCAAAGGGTGTAGCGAGGGTGAGATTCGAGGTTGTTCGAATCGGGTAAGTCCTTTCTCTTTGTAATTAATGCTTTCATAGTGGAGATTTGTCGCTTTGTGTCGTAGTTTTTTCCCGCAAGGGTTTTCCACGTTAAATCTGTGTGTTCTCTTGTATGCTTGGTGCTATTGGATTACCATCCTAGATTTAGATCTGTGTGATTCCGTAGGCCAAAAATCTCCAACAAGTGGTATCAGAGCTATCGTTGGGCACAGATCTGAATTTGAGGGATTAGTAATAATGGCGAGCACCGGGTATGAGTTTGAGAAGTACTCAGGGAAAAATAATTTTGAGTTATGAAAGGTTAAGATAATTAGCCTGTTAACCAAGCAAGGCGAGGATGGTGCTCTTGAGGAGCGGAAGTCTACTATGACTGATGATAAGAAGGCTTTATCATCGATCCGTTTATGTCTCACGGATGAGGTTCTCTATAATGTCATGAGGGAGAAAACTGCGGTTAAGTTATAGGCGAAGTTAGAGGATGTCTATGCGAAGAAATCCTTTGAAAATCGTCTGCACTTAAAGCGGCAATAGTATAACTTCAAGATAGCAGATGGTGGAAATGTGGAGGCTCACATCAGCAACTTTAATAAATTAGTTTACAAATTGCTGGATATGGAGGAAGTGATGAAAGATGAACAATAAGCATGTATGTTGCTGAATTCTCTTCCATCGTCGTATGAGTCATTCAAGGACACTATGTGCAACATGAATAAAATCCTGAGTGTCGACACAGTTATCTCAGTCCTTCAAGGGAAGGCTATAAGACAACTAAATAGCGACATGAGGACGTCTTCTGATGTACTGTTTACAGTGGGTAGAAATTTTGAACAAGGTACAGGTTCTTCAGGTCTAGATCCAAATCCAAGGGCAATGACAAAGGAAAAGTAAAGTGCTGGAATTGTGGGAAGGAAGGACATGTGAAGAGGGACTGTGAAAATTTTAAATCAAAGAGGGAAGATTCAGAGGCTTCATGCAGGGAAGCCAATGTTGTCACGTCAGATGGATCGAGTGGATGTGATGGTGATGTTTTGTCTGTGTCTGCTATCAGGCGGCCATACGATGATCGTAAGGACGAGTGGATGCTAGACACAGGGGCATCTTTTCACATGACTGTAATGTTGAGTACGATGGTGGACAGGTATTTATCATTGCCTGTAATGTTGTGGCTGTTGGTTCGGTGCGCATCAAGATGTTTGATGGGGTGGAGCGTACCTTGACTGATGTCAGGCACGTTCCTGATTTGAAGCTGAATCTGATTTCTCTTGGTGTGCTTGAGGCAAAAGGATGCAAGTACACAGGCATTGATGGTGCTCTTAAGGTATCCAAGGGGGCACGGGTAGTCATGAAAGCGCAACGACTCGATCATGTTTACAGGTTGATCGGGAGCACTTCAAAAGGTGAAGCTGCAGTGGATGTAGCAGATTCCACATCTGCACGTGTGTGGCATGTTGGGCATGATCACATGAGCGGGCAGGGCAGGAAGACTGAGACGCGCAGGCAAGGATACAGAGCAAGTGGAGCAGCCACCTGTGAGAAGAACCACATGGCATGATCGCAGGACATCGGCGAGGTACATGGACGACTCCAATATTGCAAGGGATTCATCTTTTATTCAGATGGCTCTAGGTGAGCCTGGTGCTGAGAAGTGGAAGGTGACTATGGGCGATATGATAGATTCGTTGTACCAGACCGACATATGGGAGCGGGTGGAGCTTCTAGTGGGCCGGTGAGCGGTTGGATGCAGGTGGATCTTCAGATGGATACAGCATAGATACAACGAGGTTGGTAGCGATGGGTTATGCTCAGAGAGAAGGGATCGACTTCTCAGAGATATTCGAGTCGATGGTATAACAGGTATCTATCAGATCCGTGATTGGCGCTGGTTGGCCAATGTGATCTTGAGCTATGATGTGAAGCAGAGATAAGAGAAGAGGTCAATGAGCTATACAGTTGAAGATTGAAGACTTGGTAGAGATTGTTAGGAAAAAGTCTTTAATCTGTTTTTTTACTGTAGCTACGACTGGTCGTGGGTCAGCCACGACTGGTCGTAGGAATAGTTTGACTGGTCGTGGCCTGCACGACTCAAAGTCCAGCGACATGGGATTTTGGTGTCCGAGCTGCTCGACCGGTCGAAATGATGGCTCGATCGGTCGTAGAGGTCCCACGACCAGTCGAAGACTCGGCTCGACTAGTTGTAGTTATGCAAATTTGTTTCTGAATCCGATGTGGACTGCGGATTTTGAGTCGGCCTTTCGCAAGGGTGCGAAAGGGAAGTTGCCTAAACTATAAATAGGGGTCCCTAGGGTTATTTTATGGTATGAGAAGACTTTCTAAAGTAGTTATCAAAGGGTTTAGGGTTATCAAAGGGTGTAGCAAGGTGAGATTCGAGGTTTATTCGAATCGGGTAAGTCCTTTCTCTTTGTAATTGATGCTTTCGTAGTGGAGATCTGTCGCTTTGTGCCGTGGTTTTTTTCCGCAAGGATTTTCCACGTTAAATATGTGTGTTCTCTTGTATGCTTGGTGCCATTGGATTACCATCCTAGATTTAGATCTGTGTGATTCCGCAAGCCAAAAATCCCCAACAGAATGTTTGGGTTAATCCAATATCATATCATTAGATCCTAAATCTATTGTAAGATTTTTGGTAGATTTCAAAATCCACTACATGTCCCACACTAATGCATGTGTTTTATCCACGACGTCCATTCATATGTGCCTTTTACACTTAACATTTGAGTTGCATGTGTTAAATATCACATATGTACACTAATTTAATATGCTAATGTTGATTTGGGATATCACATATGTTATTGTGATTTGTGAATATATTGAAAATTCCCAATGCATTTCAATTCATCTCATTTACTCCCATCAAAATGATATATTTGAATTTAAAATGAATTTCATTTACCCCCATTCAAATACAATTGAATAAGCCTTTTATTCTCAGTTCATTTACCTCAAATTTCATTTCTCATTTACCTCCATTTACAAGCTCCCAAAAATGATACACCATTAACACCAGCAAGGTACACGGTGAAAAAAGTAAATCCATGAAAGGATGGATTTTTGCTCATTCCAATGGACTCGGATTCAACAGTGACCCCTACAATGCCAAGAGTTGTACTTGAAAATCTCTATAAGCCCCACCATGACGTGTGTTTTTATCCATGTTGCCTATCCACTTTGCCAGCTCAATTTAGGGCACAAGCCCAAAATGAGGTAGATCCAAAATCTCATGTGGACCACACCATGAGAAATAATGGTGATTGAACGTGCACCATTGAAACTTCTTATAGGCCACAAAAGTCTTGGATATAGCTGATATTTGTTTTTCCCTTTATCCAGGTTTATGTGACTTTTATGATGGTTGGATGACAAATAAACATCGATGTGGGCCTTAGAAAGTTTCAACCGCTTGTTCCCATGGTATGGTCCACTTGAGCTTTGGCTCTGTCTCATTTTAGAGCCATGGCCTGAAATGAGTTGGCAAAATAGCTTGGAATCCAAGTCCCATACCAGCTTGGGCCCTATGCCTGTAAGAAAAAAAAACTGCATGTGCATCCAGTGCCATGCAGGGATGTGGATCACCTGCAAAAGCCTTTTGGGAAGCTAGGTGGGGCCACCATGATTTCTGTGGGAAGTTCATCTTGTTGATACGTTTTGTCATCTCATGTTAAGACATGGGTCAAGAAAATAAGGCAGATCCAAAACTCAAGTGGATCAGCAAAAAAAAGTGAGTACGGAAATGCTTACCCTTGAAACCTTTCCAAGGTCCACCATGATATTTATATATCATTCCTAGGTTCATCAATGCATAGGGTGAATTGAAAACACAAAAATATTAGCCAAATCCAAAACATTTCAGTGGCGGATGTTCAATCCTCACTGTTTCTTGTCATTGGCTCACTCAACCTTTTGATGTCTTTTATGTTGGGCTCACGTCATAACATGTTATGGAAAAATGAATAAACAAGATAAATTTCTCAAAAACATCACAGTGGTTCCACCTACCTTCCCATCGCAAGAAGTTCCTAAAAAGGCTTTGGCAGGCAATCTTGTCTGCCTTGCAGGATGCAATCTGCTTCCCAAATACATTGACAAGCCTTGTTCTCAACAATTTGATAGTGAGGAAAATTTTTGGGGAATTTTCAGATTTTGAAGGTTATCTCAAGATATTATAGGAAGAATTTAGTTGAGAATAAATATTGTTAAAAACACTTAATTATAAATTAAGTGATTTAAAAATTTTAAACAATGTTTATATAATGATTTTTAAGGTTTTTAGCATTTTTCTGTTAAAATTCTTATAATTGTAAATAAAATGCTATGCTTTAAATGATTTTTTCACATGACCGCCTATAATTTAATGATATGAAGAAAAAAAAAAAAAACTTTACTTCTAAATTTTTTCTAAACACTTACTTTTTAGATATATATGATTGAAAAAAGAGATAGTTACTTTAACAATGATTGACTGACAGTTAACGGAAAAAATTTCCCTACTTCGAACATAGTTCCCCTGTTTTGCCTAAATCGCGCCTAGTAGACATGAGCTTAGGTTAAGCCGAAGTTTTAACAATGATCACTTGAGTTTTGAATTTGCCTAGATGTTTTTTGCTCGTGTTTTACAATGAGCATGCAAAACTAATGGGTGAAGTGGATGTAACAAAGACATTACAATGGAGCCACGAGTTCAATCACCATTGTTTCCTGTGGTGTGGGCCATATGAGATTTGTTTTTGCCACATTTTTGGGCTTACACTCTAATAGCATGAAAAGCAAATGAGAAATGTTGATATATAATACATACATCAAGGTAGGCCCCACAATTAGGGCTACCACCTAATCCACTCCCCTTTCACAAGGTTTGAATTTAAAACATGGACCTAGCTACCAATTGTTGCCAATGCCCCACGGTCAAAATGCCCATTAATCCAACAACTGCGACCACTCATTTGTTTGGCCGTTGAACTTAAAACATTCATCATTGTTTTAATTATCACTGTTGTTGCCGGATTTTGACCAACAAATATGATCAATGTAGAAGTGCATCACCCAATGGATCTGTAAAGGACAATGGAGATATGGATGATAGGGGGTGTCGGTGGCTGCATGTGGACCCTCGGATGCTTAATGGCCTGTTTGATTTTCCATGATACTGGTAAATCCTGGTAAATAAGTAATTATTACTTTTTCACCTTATTTGAAAATGTAGGAGTAATTTCACTTCGAAAATCGATACAAAAGTGTTGACTTAAATCCATGGACCCCACCGTAATGTATATGATATATCCAAGAAACGAGATAGATCCAACACTCAAATGGTCCTCACAAAAGGAAACAATAGCCTTAATTCGTCCACCGTTGAAAGTTGTTTCCTTCATTGGGTCCACATTGAGGTTTTTTCATCATCTAACTCATTCATAGGGTCACATAGACAGGGATAAGGGGAAACACAAATATCAGTTTGATTCTAAACTTTTAAGGGCTCCAAGAAGTTTTTAATGGTAGGCGTTCAATTCCCGTTGTTTCCTGTGGTGTGGTCCACTTGAGCTTTGGATTTGCCTCATTTTTTTGCTCATGTCCTAAATTCAGCTGGCATAACAAATGAGCGGTGTGGATGTCACATACATCACGATGGCCCCACATTGATTTTGTAAATTTCTTAGTTTGAGTGTTAAAAAGTAAGTTGTCACATGAAAAGATGTAGTAATTACCTAGGTAAATAATTATTACCCATTTACATGGTAATTATAGTTGAACCGAAAAATCAAATAGAGCCTAAGTTAGGCTAGTAGATTTTGATCAAAGGGAAAGGCTCAGGTTTTGATCTTACCTCTCATGCTTTTGAAGATGCCGTTGAGTACTCTGCTGTCAGTGTAATCTTCGGCCGAGATCAAGTCGGGTCTTCTTCCAGGTCAAGGGCGTAATCTCCTCCGGGTTACTTAAACCGTCTTTGGCAATGGTCAACTTGATCAGGTTGGGATGCTGGGGAGCTTAGGGCCCGAGCTCCTTCCCTCATGGGTGGCTTGAGCTCATTTCCTTGTGAGTCCGTTATTTGTGTTGTAGACATTTCTGGTGAGGCGAGTCCTCTCCCGCCGAGCTCTGTCCTCGGACAGCTCAGCTCAGGGGACTCATCTTTGCATCAGAGTAACTCCTCGTCACGTCTCCGAGCCCTATGCTATGACAGCTCAACTTAGCGACTTGTCAATGACCCTTTTGACTAGATCGTTGTCACCTCAGCTCGAGGTCTAACTCATTCCGGAAGCACATCACTTGTAGTTGGACCGTCGTATTTTCCCATGTGAGGAACCGGTTCGATTTTCCCCCACAATAATCACGTCAATGGCCACTAATTGAACGACACAGATTGACAAACAACTACAATGGTGTCCCATGTTTGGGAGGGTTCAGATTGATCTATGTATTGCAATGACTCATGAGAGAGAGTTGGGGCTGGCAGCTGGATGATCAGATTCAATCTAGGTTGGGTGCCAATCCATTGTAGCCCTGTTAACTATCAGGCCTTATTTGTCTATTACTCGAGGCATGAAATTCAACCCCGGCCCAGACAAGAGGCTCAAAACTCCGGCTAGGATGCAGTAGGGCTAGACCCAACAAAGAGGATTTGCCACCTCAAATGGCATCAAGAGTTAAACACAAATGACAATTGCTTTATGTAACCTACTTATAAAACCATGGATTACTTTATTTTTTTTTTCTCTTACAAAAAATCAAAGCCTTCTAATCTCACCAAGGGTCACACCTAATCCGTTCCCAATCTGAAAACCCTTCATCTTATTGCAGTAGGGGTAGAGCATTTATCATGGATGCAGTTTGCATACAGTACATTATGGGCCCCACCATGATGTATGTGTCTTATTCATGCCGTCTATCCATTTTGCCAATCATCTTATTTCATGACCCGAAAATGATGCAATCCAAATCTCAAGTGGACCATACTATTAGAAAGAGTTGTGATTCAATGCAGGGGGACACAAAAGCTTTGGATGATATTGTACCTGTGATTTCCCTTCATCCAAGTCTATTTTACCTAATCAACAGGTTGGATGAAAAATACGCATGATAGGGTCTTAGGAAGTTTTTATTGGTGAGCATTCAGTCACCATTGTTTCCTATGATATGGTTTCACTTGCGATTAATAATATGAAAAGTAGATAAAACCTATGCATCATGGTGGGCTCAATGTCGTCTCACCTGCATCCCAATGCAATCTGCATGAGAGAGAGACTATTTTTTCATAGAATTTTTAATAATTACACTCATTAATGATGATTACCTCTGACTAGTAGCTACCTCACGTGGATTGGGCATTATTTGATCATCCTTAGCTAGGAATGCACAAGGCCTTTGAATGGCCACAGTGATGTATGGGTACACCGTCCATCCATTTTTCCATATCATTTTACGGTACAAGCCCAAAAAATGAGGCAGTTTCAAGGCCCAGGTGGGCTACACAGTAGGGATTAAAAACCTACCATTGAAAACTTTTTAGGTGGCACAGAAGTTTTCGATAAAGCTGATATTTGTGTTTTCCCTCATCCAGGTCTATGTGACCTTATGAATATGTTGGATGGCATTTAACCATCACGGTGGGCCCGAAGAAGGTTTCAATGGTGGGCGTCATTATCACCGCTGCTGCCTCTTATGATGTGGTCCAACTTCGGATCTGCTTTAACTTCTGGACTACCCTAAAGTGATTTGACAAAATGGATGGATGGTGTGGATAAAACTCATACATCGTGGTGGCCTCTCAGAGCCCTTGTCTGTTCCTAGCTGAGGATGGGCCGAGTAATACTATGGTGGGCATTTTTGTCATTTTAGTAAGAATTATAACGGAAGTTAAGAAAAATTAACCGGAGGTAATGAGGTACTATTTCGGAAAAATTCGTATGATTTAACATATGTATTCCTCAGATGTGGATTTCAATTAGTCTTGCGTTCAACAGGAGTGCTTAATTATTTAATTATGCCCCACCTTGTCTTTTTTCTCTGATCAACCATTGTTCTCGTGCCACGTGTAAGCTGGAGATCCATTCATGGTGTAGGGACCACCACCGCAGCGTTTTTAACGTGCTCCCTCCTCATCCAAGTGCGTCCATGACTGAGGATGAGATTGATCTGAGATCCTCACAAATCAGTGTCATTCTTAGAAAAGCGAAGCCCCGGGCAACCCCTCAAAGTAGTAGGGCTGTCAACGGCCGGGCCTAGGGTAGGTCTCAGCTCAGATTTTGAACTGTTTTGGGCTGGGCCATCGGGCCGGTTGTTTCATAATTTTAAATTTTCAGGCCCGAATCCGGCTCATTGACAACCCTACTCAAAAGATCAACCTCTTTACCCAACATGTGATGCTGAAAATTAGGGAAGAGAAATGTTCACGTAAAGTGTCTTATGGAAACTTTTACATACAATGCTTGCTTTCCAGCGGTGTAGAAGCCGTGAAAATGGTGGTGCTTGAAGGCTAGGATTGTCTCTACAGGTGGGATACACCTTCCAAACCGTCCAAATCAATGGACAGTTGATGGTTTTTTTTTTTTAGCTTGTTAGCACACCTACTGTCAGTTCACACTTCACTAAGAGCTTGTTTGATTTTTGAAGTAAATGTTAATTACCTGATAGATAAGTAATAATTACTTACTAGGGAATTACCCTATCATTTCGTGCGCCTATGTTGACAGCGTAGCTTTTTAGTGTTAAAATCGAGGATGGTTGCCAAATGAATATAGGGCTCACTGTGATGTAAGTGATGTATCAATACCGTTCATCCTATACGTCAGCCTCATTTAGGCCATGAACCTGAAAATGAGGCAAATCCAAAGCTCCAGTGGACCACACCATAGGAAACAGTGGAAATTTAATGTTTGCTGTATAAAAATTTTTGTGGCCCTTAGAAGTTTTGGCTGAAGCTGATATTTGTGTATACCACTTATCAATGTTTTTATGACTGCATGAACAGGTTAGAGGACAAATAAACATTAATGTGGGCCCAATAAACAAAATAACTTTTAATAGTGGACGTTCAAGGCCATTGTTTCCTATGATATGGGCAACTTGAGCATTGTATTTGTCTCAATTTTGGACTTAGGCCATAAAATCTTCTAATAAAACAGATGGACGGTGTTGGTATGTCATGCACATCACAGTGGGGTCCACAATTGCAAGTCAGCTTTTTTGGACCAATTTTCGAGGCAAAAATGCATTTGAAATTTCAAACCCGCGAAAAGTTAATAACGACCTTTTTCAAAGGGTATTTGCTTATTCCTTGGAAATCAAACAGGCCCTAAAATTTTAAACTAATCCAAAACTTTATTGATCCATAGAAAAGGGAGAGGAAAATGCTTATCAGTTGATGGTTGAATTTAAAGTACATGCTTATCTCATCGATTCACTTTGATTGATTATATTGTTTCAAAGATAAAATCTGTTCAATATTAAAAGTAGATAAATGCATGCGTGCAAATTTTTAGAGTCCCGAAATGCAAATATTTTACGACCTAATCACGTATAAATTTTGGGGCAACAAAGATAATTAGACATATAAGAGTGTCATCAGATTGGTTTAGGGTCAGGGCAAACCATGTCCAAGTCCTATCGGCACTGTTCAACATAGGGCCTGTGACAAGCCAAAATAGCGCAGCATATGAGGCTTAGCTTGAAATATTTATGTTGGAACTAAGTTCGGCCGAGCTCAAGTCCAAGAGTTTTTTAGGGGGATTACAGGCTACAAAATAAATATAAGTTGCCAAAACGAGTAAACGAGGATTTCTGCTTATTGTGTATAATATAAAATATCCTTAAAAAAACCGAATGAGTTGGTCCAAGCCTAACCTGGCTGAGAAATGAGCTTGACCACATCCCCACAAGCTCGTGCAGGTGCGACCAATGGTCAGGTAATCCAAACAAATGAGCTAATGGTTCGACCGTGGATTGGGGAATCCCCAATTGCCTAAGTTAGAAGATCCCAACCATTTGATTTGATTCGTTTCAATACCGAGGTCATGGCATCGATTCCCTAGTGGGGGTGGCTAACAGTGGAGTGTGTCCCGACAGTGTTGTGTGTACCAACAAGCTAACCCAAAAACAAAAAATGATAGACCAAAGATTTCCTTCATCAAAATAATCCTAGCCATCTAATTCTTCTCCATTTTGCAGTTGGATATGAAAGATGGTTCATTTTTATTTGCATTCTAAGAGAGTAGTCATGGTCAACCCGATGAGAGGACCTTCTAAATGTTTTGGCAACTAGCATTCTCTTAATGACAGCACCTGTCAGATGAATAGTCTTCTTCTTCTTCTTTTTAATGTTTTAAAAAAATTTTTTTTTTTTTTTGACTCTACACTTATCAGTTCACCATGTCACGTTACTGGATAGAAATTGCACGGCAATCCTTATACCATGGATGTTTGCAGTGGTTTTTTTTTTTTTTGTTAGCTTGTTAGTACACACCCATGTCAGTACACACACTCCATGTTAGTAGTGGTTCGGTGTGACAAAATTTGATTGACACGTCTTAAACTTGAATAAGGCCAAACAACTTTCAAACATACTTTGGATTGGCCAATTCCTACCAACTTCTTATAGCCCAATTCAAACCTACTACGTTGAGTCACCAACGTGCTGGTGATGATAGGATCACCACACAATCAGCATCTTTAGCTATTGCATGATGGCCCACCACCAATCATTGAAGTGGTGGGATTTAATTGAGTCAGCCACAGGTGTCAAAGAAGACAATATATGTTTCAAAATTATTAGGTGAGTAGGTACTCGACTGGCTTATCTAGATTAGGTGGTATCCCCGCCACCATCAGTATCCTTGGTGAGTGCATGACAGAATTTGATTGGAAGCCAAATACCACTACTAAGATGAGTCCATACAAAATATATTTGAAAGTTGTTAAGTGAGTCGAACTCACCTGACTCACCACAGCCTGCGGTTCTTCACCCAATCAAAGCCTATTACATCAAGTCGGAAACGGATTGGCTACTTCCCCTACCACCAGCCAATGGCTGGTGGTCGGTGCTCTGTGGGCCCCACCATGATGTATGTGTTTCATCCATGTCGTCCATCTATTTTTCTAGATTATTTTATGATATAAGAACAAAAATGATGTATATCCCAATCTCAAGTGGACTACATTACATGAAAAAGTATTGAATGAGCATCTACCATTAAAGACCTTTTGGGGCCATAAAAGTTTTGGGTCAAACTGATTTTTGTTTTTCCCCATCATCTAGGCCTGTATGACCTAATAAACAGATTAGATGTCAAATAAATAGTACACTGGGCCTTACGAGGATTTTAATGGTGGATATCCAATCGATATTGTTTTCCTATGGAGTGGTTCACCTGAGATTTATATCCCTCTCATTTTTGGAATCAAGCCCTAAAATGATCTATAAAAATGGATGAAACACATACATCATGGTGGAGCCCATAGAGCACCGACGGGCTGGTGGCAAGGAGAGCAGCCAATCGTTTCCCATCAAGTCACCCAGGGCGTTCATAGTAGGGTCACCACTCAGACCGCATCTCTTTGACATGGCCAAGGACGTTGGTGGTGGCAGGTCACCACGCAAACCGTGCCTTAACTGTGACTCGCTCGGATTGACAGTTTTTGCAAAGGGAGGCCGTGCTTTTATGATCCAGACCGTAGAATTGTTGGCACCCACCTTCGATGGTCCATATCCATAAAATATTATATATAAATCCTGACCTTTCAATTTTTTGCCTAGAAATAGATGGCTATGAAGAGAAACTCCTTAATCAACTGAAAAAAGCTCAAGATTGATAGGTAGAATCTTCCATCATTGGGTCATGGTTCATCAATAAT
Source organism: Magnolia officinalis (assembly GCA_021015155.1). Taxonomy (NCBI): domain Eukaryota; kingdom Viridiplantae; phylum Streptophyta; class Magnoliopsida; order Magnoliales; family Magnoliaceae; genus Magnolia; species Magnolia officinalis. Next base: position 19,831 of record JAJHSJ010000702.1, read on the forward strand.
GGGTCCGAACAAACCAATGGTCTGGATCACTCGACCATTGGCTCGAGGGAGTGTTGTGGCGAGGGCATGCATCATATCATCAGTCATGCATGCACATTAATAAGATTAGTTAGGTGCTTATAAATGATTGCTTTTCATTAAATTCATAATATAACTGATGCTTGTTACAACTAAAGACCAATAACACCCACTAAGTTGATCGCTCACTCCCACTCTTGGATGATGTTTTAAAACACCAATCAGACTCTCCCATAGATGCAGGTGACGCAGAGTACGAGGAGCCTGACTGCGCAAGTCCTGACGAGGAGGATGAGCTGTCTTACTTTCAGCTGATGGACGACTCTTCATCGGCTTGATAGGCAGGATTTGGATCGCTGAGTAGTGGGCTCAGCTCTATTCTTTTTGGACACATCATTCTTTTTTTTTTTTATGTGGTTTTTGTTGGGCAACGCCTTGTGCAACCCATTTATATTTTTTGGACCTGTATATATACTAGATCTCTTTCATTTCAGTAAACTTGTGTGGTTGTACTTCATGTTCCAGAATATTCCAAGTTGCACATTTAAACCTGATTAAACGCATATTAATGAAAATCGGTTATAAGTGATGCTCGGGAACTCGGAAATCGAGTGCATGCACGACTCCCGAATTTTCAGGGTGTTACAGCTTGTGGCCCATCCGAGACTTGGAATTTCATCATTTTCGGGCAAAACATATATTTCAACAAGCTTATCACAACCATTGTATCAAAATTTACATGTCTCCCTAATTAGAGATATTAAAGTTGATTTAGTAATTAAATTCAAATCCCTATAAATATACCATGGACAGATACTTTTGGATTAAAGCTGATTCACAATCCAGGGTGCCAAATACACTGGGAAGATTGCAAATCCAGGGGGTTTCTAATCTTGGGGTTCCGAATCCATGTTCCCAAACATGCCCTAAGTTAGAAGATCCCAACCATTTGATTTGGGAAGTACAAAGAGATGGTCATGATTGTCTTATTAAGGAGAAGGGATTTTGCAATCCGTGGTCGGTCAATTAGGCCATTGATGCCACTCATTGGGGAGCATGAGAATGTGGGGCCCACTTGCACTTACGCCATGCGCAACATGGATCTTTAATTTTGGGACGGGATAGGACTTGGTCCGCCCTTATTAGGCAATCATGTGCGAATTTCGATTTTTGGATTGGCATTCCATTTAGGGAAAATGGTAATGCAATATTCATGAATACTGACGGAAGAGGGGTTCTACAATGATCCAGACTGTTCATCTGGTAGGACCCACAGTGGTTGACCGAGTGAAGATACCTCGTTTCTACACCGAGATCATGGCATCGATTTCCTAGTGGGGGTGGCTAGCAGTGGAGTGTGTACCGAGAGTGTTGTGTGTACCAACAAGCTAACCCAAAAACAAAAAAATGATAGACCAAAGATGTCCTTCATCGAAATAATCCTAGCCATCTAACTCTTCTCCATTTTGCAGTTGGATACTACAGATGGTTCATTTTTATTTGCATTCTAAGAGAGTAGTCATGGTCAACCCGATGAGAGGACCTTCTAAATGTTCTGGCAAAGGAATGGCTCGCATTCTCTTTTGACAGCACCTGTCAGATGAATAGTCTTCTTCTTCTTCTTTTTAACGTTTTTTTTTTTTTTTTTTTTTTTTTAAATAAATTGACTTTACACTTATCAGTTCACCATGTCACGTTATTGGATAGAAATTGCACCACAATCCTTATACCATGGATGTTTGCAGTGGTTTTTTTTGGTTAGCTTGTTAGTACACACCTATGTCAGTACACACACTCTATGTTTGCAGTGGTTCAGTGTGGCAGGATTTGATTGACACGCATATCTTAAATTTGAATAAGTCCAGACAACTTTTAAACATACTTTGGTTGGCCAATTCCTACCTACTTCTTATAGCCCAATTCAAGCCTACTATGCTGAGTCACCAACATGCAGGTGATGATAAGATCACCACACCATCAGCATCCTTAGCTATTGCATGATGGCCTACCACCAATCATTGAAGTGGTGGGATTTAATTGAGTCAACCGCAGGTGTCAGAGAAGACAACATATGTTTCAAAATTGTTACGTGAGTAGGTACTCGACTGGTTTACTTGGATTAGGTGGTATCCCGCCACCATCGGCATCCTTGGTGAGTGCATGGCAGAATTTGATTGGAAGCCAAGTACCACTACCAAGATGAGTCCATACAAAATATATTTGAAAGTTGTTAAGTGAGTCGAACTCACCTGACTCACCACAGCCTGCGGCTCTTCACCCAATCAAAGCCTATTTCCCCCCCCCCACCAGCCAATGGCTGGTGGTCGGTGCTCCATGGGCCTTATCATGATGTATGTGTTTCATCCATGTCGTCCCTCTATTTTTTTAAATTATTTTATGATATAAGAACAAAAATGAGGTATATCCCAATCTCAAGTGGACCGCATTACAAGAAAAAGTATTGAATGAGCATATACCATTAAAAACCTTTAGGCGCCATAAAAGTTTTGGGTCAAGCTGATTTTTGCCTTTTCCCATCATCTAGGCCTGTATGACCTAATAAAAAGATTAGATGTCAAATAAATGGTACATTGGGCCTTAGGAGGATTTTAATGGTGGATATCCAATAGATATTGTTTTCCTGTGGTGTGGTCCACCTGAGATTTATATCCCTCTCATTTTTGCGATCAAGCCCTAAAATGATCCATAAAAATGGATGAATGGAATGGATGAAACTAGTACATCATAGTGGAGCCCACAGAGCACGACCATCAGCCACGGGGCTGGTGGCAGGGAAGTAGCCAATCCGTTTCCCATCAAGTCACCCAGGCGTCCATGGCAGGGTCACCACTCAAACCGCATCTCTTTGACATGGCCAAGGACGTCGGTGGTGGCAGGTCACCACGTAAACCATGCCCTAACTGTGAGTCGTTCGGATTGACAGTTTTCGCAAACGGCGGCCGTGCTTTTGTGATCCAGGCCGTAGAATTGTTGGCACCCACCTTCAATGGTCCATGTCCGTAAAATATCATATATAAATCCTAACCTTTTAATTTTTTTGCCTAGAAATAGATGGCTATAAAGAGAAACTCCTCAACCAACTGAAAAAACCTCAAGATTGGTAGCTAGAATCTTCCATTATTAGGGCATGGTTCTTCAATAATGGGTCCGAACAAACCAATGGTCTGGATCACTGGACCATTGGCTTCCCAACATTATCCAAACCTTACTGTACCAAGCCTATCCGTAGGTAAGCCGTTGATATAACGATGAAATATCCCAGCCATGGAATCTCTGTTATTTTTTCGGTTGAATGTGCGGTGGCTATGCTTTCTTCCGAAACCATCTATTTTCTGGCCAACAATTAAGGTCTTTTTTATTTTTCTCATATGTTAGATTCTTTTGTGCATGGGCCATCCATACTGAGGCAAGTCGAAACAACGGTTTAGATCACCGGTTGATGGACCCCATAGGAGGCGGATTTTCTGCGGAAGCTGATTAGATACTGACAAGGGATGGCTACTGAAGCGACGTCACCAAGCTCTGCGACCATGATGCATGTGTTGTATCCATACGGTCCAACCATTTTAGAGATCGTTTTATGGCATTATAAAAAGAATGAGATAAATCTAAAGATCAAGTGGGCAACCACAGAAAACCGTGGGAGCAGTCACACCCACCATTGAAACATTTATAGGGCCGATGGTGATGTATTTTTGAGATCCAACCTATTCATAAGTTAACATAGAGATAGATGAAGTGAAAAAAATATATATCAGCTTGATTGGAAACTACTGTGGCCCCTAGAAGTTTTGAACGATGGATGTCACCATTCCCACTGTTTTCTATGGTGGGGTCCAATTGAACTTTAGATCTGTCTCATTCCTTTTGTAATACCTTAAAATTATCTCTCCAAATGGTTGGACGGTATGGATACAATACATGCATCATGGGGGTTCAAAGAACTTGGTGACGTCACTTCAACAGCGATTTGGCTACTGACCTAGTCAGTATCCAATCCGCGGCGCCCATTTTCTGCGTAACCTCTGGGAAGAAGTTCCTCGCTGGGAAGCTAGTTGGGGCCACCGTGATGTCTGTGATAAATCCAGCCGCCCATTCATTTTTTCAGGTCATGTTAGAACAAGAGTCCAAAATCAGGTGGATCCAAAATATAGGCCATCCGAAAAGAAATTCCTACCGTTGAAGCCTTCCTAGGTCCACCTTGACCTTTATACACCATTCAAACTGTTTATAAAGTTATACGAAACTTTTATAGCCGTACAAATGTTTTAATGGTTGTCGTTCAATCCCATGCGTTTCCTCTCGTATGGACCACTTGAGTTTTGGATCCGCTTAATTTATAGTCGAATGTCTGCAATTGTCTTGTATAAAGGATGGACAGAGTGGATTTTCACAAATATCAAGGTGGTCCTCGTCTAAGGGATTGCAATACGAGCAGCTTTGCTGAGCTCAATGCATGCGTATGGCAGCTCATACACACGACACACATGTGCCAGCATGGTATAATGATACTAGATCCAATCCGTTCATAGAACGGAGATCACTGTCTATATGCCTGGGTCAAGATCAGGTCCTTCCACGGGCAATGTGGGCCATATATTATGAAACTGGATAAATTCGCCGAGGGTTTCTAAACCGTCTGCCCATTTCTATCGTGCCCTAATTACTGAATGGACCAGATTTGTTTTTGGTATGGTCCGAACTACTACCGTATGGATGGCTTGGATACGGTACCCACGAGACAATATGTCATATAAGGTGGAGTGTTAATGGTATGTTTTGTACACGCGTGTGGCTTCTTAGCAAAGCTCGCATGACTAGAGGCGTAGACGAATCTAACCAAGCTTACAGCTCGACACGCCTCGGCTACTGGTTGACCTGACTCGGTCTTGAGCTTAACTAGCCAGCTTGGCCCGGCTTAGCTCAGCCAGCAACTCTGACTGATTCGTGCATATGCAGTATTTTCACAAATGCATAAATTACAACTTCAAATTCTCCCTATATGTAAAATAGTATCAACGGTTTTTCTGATATTTCACCTTGTAGGTAATATTAAAATAAAGAAAAAAATTATTTATTTCTCATACATAACTTCCTTGTAATTAGCCCACACTTCATTGTGTCATTTTATCAAACACTTGGTGAGCAACATCAATATCAAATATCAAAGTGAGTCACCAAATTGGTTTGATTGAGTTTATTCATTTGAGTTGAGTTGGGTTTGAACAAGCTTAAATTCGGTTCAAAACTTTTTCTAGTTTAAAAACTTAAGTCAACGCAGCTCGAACTCAATTTCAAAACCACGCGAATCTTGCTATTTCAAATCGAGTTAACTCGGCTCCTGTACAACCCTACTCCTAAGTCATAACTTTCAGCTGATCACGTGAAAAATTGCTCACGAGCGCACCCTCTTAGTTGAGAACTGGCACGCCTTTAAACACGTCATGGTACGAAATCCGAACATGATGTATAACCCCGTGAAACTGGTAGGACCATATTTTAGACTCTTCCAAAATCCCGGTGGGCCATTAAAAAAGAAATATTATCCTCCCTTGATTTTCCTCAACCCTTTTCAATGGCTCAATAAATTTTTGGATTGGTTTAAAATTTCACCACGAGGTTTTCATGGGATGCCTAATCACTTGGAGCGTTTGGATTTTGTGCCCGTATGCCAACTTGTCATGAAAGGCATTTTTCCAGATAACATAGGACATCCGAACCATGAAAGTAGACAAAACTCAGTCTCATCTGTTTATTAGATAGACTACACACGAGTGTCGAGTCAGACCATCGATCGTCCATTGATTCAACGGGATGGCCCAGTTGATGATCAGAACGGCCTGATTTTTTTCCAGGTGAATTCCATCGTGGGCCCATAGTTTGCGTGATACCTATATTTTCTAGCCTTTCGTCAAGATGGATGCACACCTACGCAGTGTTTCTCTTCTCAGTACCATCTGTTTAAATGCCACAAATTGAAATACAAAAATTCTTGTATCAATGGAGATTTTGAGCGCATGGCCCATCTACTGTGGGATACAACAGACCAACGGTCTAGATAACTGATACAAGGATCCCACTTGGGGAAAAAGTGAAAACCGTAGGATCCTGTGAATGTCCATCGGGTAGAGGATGATAGAAATCCGTCACCTTCGTGAAAAGGAAACGAATTGGCTACTTCCCTGCCACCAGCCAGGTGGCTGATGGTCTGTGCTAACGTGGGCCGCACAATGATGTATGTGTTTCATCCATTCCGTTCATTCATTTTTTGCAAATCATTTTAGGGCTTTATCTCAAAAATTAGAGGGATATAAATGGACCACACAGAAAATAATAGTGATTGGATATCCACCATTAGTATACTCCTGAGGCCCAGTGTACTGTTTATTTGTCATCCAAATCCAAAACTTTTATAGTCCCAAAAAGGTTTTTAATGGTTGACGCTCATTCAACACTGTTTCCTATAATGTGGTCCACTTGAGATTGAAATATATCTCATTTTTGGTCTCATGCCATAAAATGATCTTGAAAAATAAATGGACAGCATGGATGAATTACGTATATCATGTGGGGCTAACAGAGCACCGACCATCAGCCATTGGCTGGTTGCAAGGGAGTAGCCGATCCGTTTCCCGTGAAATACAGCGCGGTTTGGTACTACCCCATTCGGACGGCGCATAGATTAGGTGTTACCGGAGTATTAGCTCGTAGGTGTTACCCTTAACGTAGGGCCCACCTTAATTATATGTTTTATATCCACTCCGTTCATCCGTTTTTTGCAACTCATTTTAGTGTACGACTCCAAACATTAAGCATATACAAATTTCAGATGGACCACTCCAGAAGAAAAAGCGATAATTGAACAGTCACCTTTAAAAAATTCCCAACGCCCACTTCGGGAATATCCTTAATGTTTATTATCCATCTAACCCGTTGATAAGGTCAAATAGAACTGGATGAAGGGAAAATACAAAGATTATCTTCATCCAAGACGTTTGTGTCCTATAAAAAGTTTTTAATGGTCATTTACCACCTTTTCCATTGGTGTGGTCCACCAGATATTTTAATGTGATTAGTTTTTGGGATAATGTCCTTAAATAAGCTAAAAAAACGGATGTGCAGCATTGATATGTAACAAATTCATCAAAATGGGCCCCACACAGTAACAGTAACACCCACTAAACAGTTACCTGGGTAACCGCTAATCCGATCCCATCAAAACGGAAGCGGATTGCCAGTGACCCCAGGCACAAAGATACTCCTGTGCCCGGCGCCACGTGCGGCCCATGGAAATGTAAGTGACAAATCCACTCCGTCCATCTGTTTCGAGAGACTATGATAGGGCAGTAATACATCCAAAACTCATGAAGGCCTTACCAGTTTAATCTGTTAGGAATTTCTCACCCTGAGGGACATCTCGGTCAGGGGATTTGTGGGGTCCACCATGATGTATATGTTTTATCTACGCAGTCCATCCATTTTAACATATCATTTTATATTATGATCCCAGAAAGGAGTGAGATTGAAGTCTTAAGTGGACCACACTACAGGAAACAGTGGGGATTGAATTCCTAATGTTGAAAACTTTCTAACGTTTATTTGCCATCAAACCTGTTCATAAGATCATGTAGACCTGCACGAAAGGAAAAAATAAATATCAGCTTGATCCAAAACCTTCCTTACCCGCAAGAAGTTTTCAACGGTAAGCTTTAAATCCCCAATTCTTCCTGTGGTGTGGTCCATTTTAGGCCTCAATATTCCTATTTTTTGGTATAAAAAAATGAAATAATATTTAAAAATCTATGAACGGAGTGGATAAAATATATAAATCACTATGGGCCCGAAGATCCCCTGACAGGACCGTCCGATCCTAGCTAGGTTCCGGTGAGTGGGCGCAGTACCCAATCCGCGCCCCGTGAAATAGGCTTGATTTTGACGCTCAAGCTGTCGGGCACTTGGGCCGCCCCCTTCTAAAAAGAGTGCGCATTACTCACCCCAGCGCATGTTAGAGCTTTTACCGGCTCTAGTTTAGGTACGTTCGAACACGACCTGGAACCGGTTTTTCTTTTTCCCATAAAACGAACTGCAGAAAAAACAGGGAAGACAACCGGAATTTCCATGGATAAAACGCCCTGAACAGAGCGTCTCTGGTCTTGATTTCTTACTTCGTTTTTGTTTTTAATCTTCTCTTCTTTCAGCTGAATTTCAGACAAGATCCGTTGTATTTGGATTCCAAGAACTCTCCTCTTTGGTCATTATTATTATCATTTTTTTTCAGATTTCATTTCCTGCTGTTGGATTCGTGGTTTTATTCCGTTTCCTATCTACTTTGATGTTTTCGTGATGTGGGGTTTCCATACTTTTCCTTTTCTTGGTTTACTGGGATTTTGATTTTCTTCCATCTCCTACTTTCGATGTTTTGGGAAGTTGGTTTTCTTGGATTTCGATTTTTCTTCCACTTCTCAATTCATCTGATGTATTCTTGACTTGGATTATCGGTAAATTGGCGTTTCTCGATGCGGTATTTCGGTTTCTATCTATGCCTTTGATGGTTTGAGATTTTCCGTTTTAAGGGAGTTCCTCATTTTACACTGGATTAATGGCGGAGGAAGGCGTGGAGAGGGAGAATGGCGGATTGGTGACGATGGATTCGTTGGAATCGAGATGGGTTTTTCAAGACGAAGACGACTCGGAAGAAGATTTGCCTTCTCGGATGGGTTTCGATTCTGAAGAAGATGAAAACGCTGAGCAGCGGTTGATCAGGACTGGCCCCCGGATTGATTCCTTCGATGTCGAGGCACTTGAGGTTCCCAGTGTTCAAAGGCATGACTATGATGTAAGTGGAAATTTTGTGTCTGTCATTTACTTTTCAACTTTTGGTTGGATCCTGAAGCTGTTCTAGTTTTCTATGATATGAATCTAGATTGTCGATTTCAATTCACATCTGTATCCGATTGGGGAGATCCAATCAGAGAAATTGAATTAATGGATATGTAAGTCCTTTTGATCTGCTAATTGCATTGGAACTTTATTCCATCCTTGTCACTACTTTCTGTTATTGAAACATATTCGAATTTTAACGCTATTCAAGGCAAGATTTTACTTCACAAGTTGCATTTATTTTGCTCTATTTGTTGGATCCGGCAGTATTGTCAACATTCAAAATAATGTAAGTTCATTTTTCCTATCTTTCGTAGTTTATTATTATTTAATTTTATAGTTACTTCTTGGATGCTTTGGCACTATCAAGACTGATTTAATATTAGTCAACAGCCAATCTTCATGCAGAGATTCGATAGCATCGGCATCACCTTAATGAGTTGCACAACTGTTATAAGTACATCTGGTGAAGAACTCATGTTGCTTGCAAGAGGCATTGCCACCTTAACTTGGAAGTTGCATAAGAGCTGTCCCTTGGTGCCTGACCAGCTGCTGCTCTTGCCAGCTACCCCAACATGGCATTTCATGTTCACATTACCCAGGCATAGAGTGGGTTTGGCATTTACACTTAAAATTGAGGCTTTGAGATGGGTCATCATCTTCTAAGCACTATCCAAACTAATTGGGGTCAGCTACATGATTCGTGTTCTGCAATTCGACTCTATCATGGATCAGATCCTTTACATCAAAGTGTCTGGTAACATAGACTTGTGCCATGTGATGTACAATTTCAGCCATCTATACGTACAATTGTCATTTGCTCGATGCACAATGCTCTCAATGCTTAGCATCCCACACCTGATCACATTTCATAGATAGAGAGAGCTTTCACCTTTTCACAGCATATGGACCATTTTTACTAGGTCTGAATTATGAAATGCCGTCTGAATATGGCATTATTCCCCTTGTAGTTAGATTGTCATGAAGCTTTTGTACTGAAACTATTCTTCCTTGTAATAGTACTGGATTCCATATTTGTTTAAACCATTAGATCTTGCATGAAATCAATCTATCTTTGTTCTTGATTCAAGCCGATAACTCGATCCTTTCCTTTTGAGTCAATGGAAACAGTTGTTCCATAAAGTGTGAAACTTCGATTGCCTATCCACTGCGTCCCTGAACCAGACGGAGCCCGACAAAATCATCTGGTCTCGGGATAAATCTTCCCGCTTCTCGGTTAAATCCTTGTACTCGGTTCTTGCCCCCATCCTTTCCCCTGCTTCCCTTGCCTCTCCATTTATTTGGAAATATTCGGCTCCCCCAAAGTTTATCTGCTTCGCTTGGCTTGCATCTAAGAATTGGATCCTCACGATTGACAATTTAAAAAAGAAAGGCATGCAGCTCGCCAATATCTGCATTTGCTGTATGGGTAGTGAGGAAACTGTCGACCACTTGCTGGTTCACTGTCCCTTTACCTCCACGATTCGGGCGGACTTCTTTATCAGATTTAACGTCAGCGGATGTGTGCCAGGCTCTGCTTTCCACTTGCTGGCATACTGTCACGGCTTCAAGTTGGGTAAAATGATCAGATCCAGGATTTGGAGAATGGCTATCGTCGCAATCTGGTGGGCGGGTCTGGAAGGAGGAGGAACGAAAGATGCTTTAACCATTCTCAATCCTCGGCTCAAGTCGTGGGCTCAAGGGCGAAAAAATTGCTTATTGAATGGGCAGCTAATGTTTCGTCTCTTAAGGATTTCAATTTCCTGTTTTTAGGCTTGTAGTCTTTTCTTTTTGTTTTCTGCCATCTCGGCAGCCCCTGTTGTTTCCTTTCCTTTTTTAATTTAATCCCGTTGCTTCTTAAAAAAAAGTGTGAAACTTCGGTTAAGAACTGGCTGATTGCGCTCACCTGAGACCTGAACGACCATGGAATTGCTGTCTGAATTGTTTAAATTTAATTGCAGGACTTTACCGTGGGAAGAAAAATTGTGCTAGCTTTTCAGACACTTGGAGTTGTCTTTGGTGATGTCGGGACGAGTCCTTTGTATACGTTTGTTTGGTGTGATGTTTAACAAATGTCCTATCCGTGTAAAGGAAGATGTTCTCGGAGCGCTCTCTCTGATTCTGTATACCCTGATTCTAATACCGCTGGTGAAATATGTCCTTGTTGTTCTTTGGGCAAATGATGATGGTGAAGGTACAGTACAGTCATTAACCCAGCCTTCTCTCTCTCTCTCTCTCTCTCTCTCTCTCTCTCTCTCTCTCTCTCTCTCTCTCGATTCTCATGATCTGGGTGTGTTAGGTGCTCAAGTAAACAGAAACATTTGTTTCGTTATAGAGGAAATGACCAAAGTGAGAGTGGTACCTTGTTAATTCACAACCACGGTCGAACCATTGATTGGCAGTTCCAGGCATTTCAAGTGGATTTGAAATGAACAGTAATTGCAGTTTGAGTGGCACTAGCCATAGTGAGAAATCTCGTTGATGGAATTTTTTTGCCTGGAAATTTCTAGGGAGATTTTTAAATTTCGAGTTTTTTTGGGGATATTATCGAGAAAATCTTGCTAAAAGAAAATATATTTTAAATTATTAAATAAATATAAATTTAAAATGTGTGTTTATATAACACATGTGGTTATCTCTAGAGCTAAGCATCTGCTGGTGGAATGGGCGTCCCAAACAGATAGGCTTAAGGGTCAGGATTTATGTTTTATTGGCATGTAATGATTTTGGTTTCTTAGGAGCTTCTGTCCTCTCAGCAGTTTCTCCTCTTTTGTATTTACTTCTCTTTTAATATATATACCGTTACTTTTCAAAAAAATAAATAAATGCGTGTTTATATAACACATTCTTTATTTATTTTTACTATTTCGAGTCAATATTGTGATAACATTATGATAAAAAATGTGATATTTTAGAATCTGCCGAGATTTTGAAAATGTAGCGATAACATTATTTAGTGTTTTTTTGTTCAGAATCTTGGCGATATTTGTCACACTGGCGCTAGCCCCACATCTGTTATTTACTCTCTAGCGTATCAGATTATTGTTGTTGAATCAGATCAAGTGTCCAAGTGCAGCCTTATCTGTCTTCTCATGAGGGCATGTTTTCTGTGTCATAACAGGGGGCACATTTGCTTTATATTCGTTGATCTGCAGGAATGCGAAGGTCAGTCTTCTCCCAAACCAATTGCCATCTGATGCTCGTATATCAAGTTTCAGGCTCAAGGTGCCGTCGCCTGAGCTTGAGAGGTCACTAAAAGTTAAGGAGCGTCTTGAGAATTCGCTGGGACTGAAAAAGCTTCTGCTCATGTTAGTGCTGGCTGGTACTTCCATGGTGATAGCAGATGGGGTTGTTACTCCTGCAATGTCAGGTTTTGTATTGTTTTCCTGGGAAGAATGTTATCATGTAGACCATTCTTCTTGCATATAAAAAGGCCTTCTTCTATCTAAGATCCAGTTATGTTTTATTTTTTTTATTCCTTTGTTCATTTTCCCCCCCTTCAAATTGCAGTTATGTCGGCTGTGAGTGGTCTAAAAGTTGGAATATCAGGATTTCAGCAAGGTAATCCTATAGTCTATTGATTATGTCTATGGCTCAAGAAGTATTCTTGTTCTTTATTTGTTTCCCTGTTTATCATGGATAACCATATGAGAGAGACTTCAAAAGGCATTAAAATTATCATGCAGTTATAACTTGATAATTTATAATTTAGACTTTAGAAGCAATATCATTTGAGGGAACGTAGGAGTAGCACTAATGTGTAATAAGATGAGGGAAAGTAGACTTAGATGGTTTGGTAATGTGCAATGGAGACCAAGAACTGCGATAGTTAGAAGAAGTGAGTTGGTGCAAGTTCAATGCTTTAAATGGCAAGGGGAAGGCCCGAAAAGATGTGGCTGGAGGTAGTAAGGAAAGACTTGATGACCTATGGTCTAAGTCTAACTAAAGTTATGGTCCTTGATAGAGTGGAATGGCAGAAAAGGATTCATGGAGTCAACCCCCAATTAGTTGGTATAAGGCTGAGATGACGACGATGATGATGAGACTTCAAAAGCAATAGTTAGTGATTGTTACGATAATCACAAAGATTTATTAAATAAACTAGTCAATGAATGTTTGGCCATTGCGCGCCTTCAACATCTTTACATAATGAGTTGTTCCTACATTTAGTATTATCTTTTGACAAGTAACACATTTATTATTCATCATCATAGCCTCGTCCAAGTTATATAGGGTCCTTCAACCCTATTCAAGTGGGCTGTCTTCAGTTTTTCTTAGCACATGGCTGAACCATCTCACCAACCAGCTCTTAGTCATTTTATCTCCAATTCCAAGGTTGCTTCATATAATTCCTTCTTAATTCTGTCCTTCCTAGGCTTCCACAAATCCATCTTAACATTCTCATCTCTGCAATGTTCGTACATGTTGCCTTCTTAATTGCCCAGTTCTCTACTTAGTATGGCGTAGTCGTTGTATAGCTGTCTTAAAATTTCCTTTAGGTTTCATTGGCATGCAGTGCTCACACAACAATCTAGAGATTGCATTACTACATCATTCAGCAAGTCTTATTATGTGATCACTACAGTGCAGATAGCAAAAGTGATCATTATGAGGAATCCCCTAGCAAAAGTCTTTTTTTTTTTTTTTTTTTTTTTTTTAAAGGTTTAAGTTTCACATCTATTAATCCTACTAAAGTTGCATACTGGATACTCTATCTTGATTCTACTAATTTTTTTGCTTGTAGATTCTAAAGCCTTCCTCCAAACTTTCAATTTTGCCTTAATCCCCTCTCTAGGCTCATCAACCAACCCCACATGTCCTTATTGTAGATGTTGGCAATTAATTCCTTTATAACAACTATAGAAAGTTAAGGGCTTAATGCATACCCCTGATGGGAGGCCCAAGAACACACTTGTCTCACCATAAGCCCTTCTCACTCTTGCAAGAACACCCTCATATGTGTCCCATTGATGCTAATATATATTTCTAGGATCCCTTTCCTTCTAATCACATATCACATAGCCTCCCTAGTTATGACCTCTTAGGTGTTTTTGCTCATTAAAAAGAAGAAGAAAATTCTCTTTCTTTTCTCTAATCATCATGAGATGTGAAGAAGTCTTCCATGTGATTTAGAAGAGAGATTGGTGCGAGGCCGATCTTCCATCAACGAGAGCACGAGGTTCGCATCTATCGTTTTTGAGTTCCTTCTTGACAAGGTATTTGTCATAACTTTTGATTTCTCCCATCCAAATTCTTCATAACCCCCTCCAAACCCTTCCAATCCCTCTCCTTAATTATTCCCACATCAAACCCAACCTTGGGACATAAAACCCTACCCTACCGAACCCACACGTGCGACCGTATGACCACACATGTGAGCCCATAGGGGGCTGTACGGTCCCCCTTCATCTCTTTTGTTTCCTTCTCTTTTCCATAAAAACCCTTTCCATTCCCCCATCCAAACTCAAAGCCTAATACCCGATTCCAAAAATCCCCAATTTCAACAAATTTTCCAAACCCAAATTCCCAAATTCCCCTTAGTCATCTCCAAATCCCTAGCCACCAACCATCCAAAACTCTAATTCCCCTCTGGTTAAAACCTAAATAACTAATCCCTTTACCCAATTAAACCCTAATTTCAAGTTTTCCCCAATTTCTCTGAACCCTTGCCTTACCTGCACCCAAACCTAAATAGTCATAGGTAGTTTTAGATTTTCCCTTTTAAGTTAGGATTATCCCTATGCTATTTGGATGTTCCTACATCAATTAGATCCTAGTTCATGTATTTAATGTCTTGTGGGATGTATGCTTGTTAATTTAGGTTTCAACTTTTCATAACTTCTTTTTAGAATCATGGAATGTGAGATGGTATTTAGTATGCATGTGATTTTTAATTATTTAAATTAATTTGATGATTGGTCTCCAGTCATTATTTAGTTTCATATATCGGTCTTGCATCACTTTAGGGTGAGCAATTTGGCACCTTTGATATCCCACATCCAATTTATGGATGATACGTTGTTGTTTTGCAAAGCGTAAGAGGACAAGATCGTCAACTTAGCTTGGTTATAAGGTGTTTCAAGGGAATCTTCTAACTATGGTGCGTCGGCAGTTTGAAAAGGCATCTCTAGCTTGGAGGCTAAAGTAAGGGAAGGTCTCACCCTCCCTTTGGGGAATGGAGAGAGGATTCAGTTTTGGGAAAGATGTGGAGGAGGGGTGATTTGCCTCTTCACATCACCTTTCCATCTATGCTAGCCTTGCTTTGGATCGCATAATCATGGTAAATAGATGCTACGATTTTAGCGGTGGTTTGGTTGTTTGGACCCTACCTTGTCGTCATAGCCTTGTGAGGACGAGATTGATGGGTACTCTGCCTTGTTGGATTTCTTGCATTTGTCCACTCCTTTGGTAGATGAGAACGATAGCGCCGTTTGGAGCAAAGATAAGTCAGGTAGTTAGTTTCTCGGTTAGATCCTTCTACTATTCGCTTCTCGTTAGTGGGGCCACGACTCACATGTGGCACCCCGGCACACACACACACACACACCCCCCTCCAAGGTTGGGGCTTTTGGTTGGCTTGTTGGAAGAAAGAGAGTATTGACGATCGCTAACCTACAAAAGCATTCCATGGTTATCCCTAACATGTGTCCTATGTGCAAAACTGATGCCAAGACAGTGAACCACCTTTTCATTCATTGCCCCTTTGCTAGCTTCATATGGACCTCTATTCTCAATAAGTTTCATCCAGTTTTTGACCATGCCTTTCGACGTGGGAGACCTCCTAATGGCTTGGCATGGTGTTGCTCTTTGTAAAAAGTCTCAAGTTGTGTGGAGGCTCAATCTTCTCGCTGGCATGTGGTCAATTTGGCGCAAGCAGAATGATAGATATTTTCATAATGTAAGGGGGTGGAGTGGGTCACTACTAATGTGTGGCTCTCTATTGTTGAGTGGGCGGTGAGCAAGGGTTGGATGGGGCAGTTGTAATATCCTCCAAATTGTTTTCCCTTTGTCTTTTTGCTTGTTTCTTTCTTTGTTTTTGTAGTCTTTGGCTCTTGCTCATCGCCTTTTTAATGAAGCTTGTTATCTTTCAAAAGAGGAAGAACAAGAAGAAGAAGAAGAAGAAGAAGAAGCTAACAAGGCATTTACAGGAAGAGGTCCATAGTGTTTGTTGTTTTCAAATGACATTGTTTTGATTGGCGAGACTAGGAAGGCGGTGAATGCATATAGCTAGCACTATGGAAGCACCTTTAGAATGTAGAAGTTCTAAAAAATTAGTTGGATTGAAAAAGAGTGTAGGGAATGCAATTTAGTAACAATAGGAGTGGAAAGTATGAATTAGTTAAGATTGTTGACCAAGAAGTACGCCAAAATGACCATTTTTCGATAGCTTGGGTCGATAATTCATGAGTAGAGAGATCGAGAAGGATCTCATAGAAATAGAATTAGAATTGGGTGTGAAGTGAAGATGTGCCTTTAGAGTTTTTTGTGCTCACCACATACCAATCAAATTGAAGGGGTAATTTTATAGGATAGCTAGATGACCAGCCATGCTTTATGGGACAAAATGTTGGGAGGTCAGGAACACAACATGTTCATAGGATGAGCATAGCTGAAATCAAGATGTTGAGATGGATGAGTGGCAAGATAGGTAAGGATAGAATTAGAAATGAATACGTTTGAGGGAACATAGTAGTAGCATCAATACATGATTATTGATTAGATGAGGGAAGGTAGATTTAAATAGTTTGGCCATGTGCAATGGAGACCAAGAACTGCATCGGTTAGGAATTGGTTCAAAGTTGAAGGCTCTAAAAAGGAGAAGGGGAAGAGCCAAAAGGACATGGATGGAGACCTATGGTTTTACCGAGGATACTTTCCTTGATGGAGTGGAATGGTGGAATGGGATTCATGTTTTGGGACAAGGCTTAAGATGATGATGATGAATCCAATCATTGGCATCTGAAAAATAACTTTACTGATTATTTAGAGATCAGATTTCTTTATGATTTTATATCAGTGCTGTAACTTTTACCTCTCCAAAAAAAGGAAAAAAGAAGAGTTTCATAACATCCTTTTAGCGATGAAGATTGTTGATTGGCATCTATGATTTAACTAAAGCCAAACAGACCCCAAAAAAAATGGGCATGTGAAGACAAAATTGGGTCACCACGTGAACAGGTGAAGGCACTATAAATTGGAAGCATCTTTACAAAAAAAAGAAGAAAGAAAAAAAAAAAGAGGGTAAATTGGAAGCGAATTGTATTTCAACATGTAGTCTAAGACGTGGACTTGGGATGGTTAGATTTGGACTTGAATAAGTTCCGTTGTATAGAGAAACCAGGTAATACAAGTAATACAGAACTATGGAAGGGACTAGGGAGACAATTAATAAACCATGTCAATATCTGTGAAATCTATATATCATGAGTGTTTGGAAAATATCTCAATACTTTAGTTATATTTTCTGAAAAGATGTGGTCTTTTCCCCCCTTTGTATGCCTCCATTTGAATCAGGTTCAATGCATGTTGACTAAGCTTGTGTTGTTTCACATCTTTACATTTTCTTGTTAATTACAGTATGATGCTCGACTACAAGGAAGCCGTATTGATCACATCTTCTCCTTCAAATTTCTGCAGATAAAGTGGTGTGATGATTTCGGTTGCGGTTCTTGTAATTTTGTTCAGTGTACAGAGGTTTGGAACAAGCAAAGTTGGGCTGGCAGTTGGCCCTGCTTTATTCTTATGGTTTTGTTGCCTTGGGGGCATTGGGATCTACAACCTCATAAAATGTGACTCAAGTGTGTTGAAGGCATTTAATCCTGTACACATCTATTATTTTTTCAAGAGGAATTCAACACAGGCATGGCTGTCTCTTGGGGTTGTCTTCTTTGTGCAACAGGTAACCATATATTGACTTTGCACATTCTCTATTTTGGGGAGTTTGCATAACTACTTTCTTGCACCTTTTAATCAAGTCTTAAGTGACTACAAAAATTGGAATTCTAGATGCATGCTACTGATCATGCACCAATTCCCATGGAATGTGTTGCAGTGTGAAGATTTGGACTGCTTGGCTGGTGGGCCCTAATCTTTGATTTAAGGAAAATAAATACCATTGCCCGCTCATGGGCCGTGCTCTGATTGAATGATTAGGATCATCTGATTGGCCTGATTTTTGGGTTATGGTCCGTTCACTGTGGGGCTTGCTAGCCAAGTGCTCTGGATCAGTTACATGCTTGCCATGTGTTCCCATGGGAACTTGTGTTTTTCTATATGTTTTCTTTTGCAAATGGCTGCAAAAATACTCCTTCGATTGTATATGACCTTTCTTCCATCTTTTAGGATCAAGAGTTTTTGCTACTTTCTCATATATATACATATATGACCTTAAGGGGTTGTTTGGCTCCCTTGAATCTTAGGGAGTCATGAATTAGTTTCCAAGAAACAGATTACCAGTGAAAGAGATTTTGTATATGGTGTTTGGGTACTAGGAAAGCTATAATCAGGGCTCCAGTTTGTGTGTTTGGATACTGGGAAAGAGTTTATAGGAATCTGTTATCATTTTCAGAAACATATGATTATTGGATGGGAATTTATTTCCGAAAATTTTGAAACCCATCTTAAAGATGGGAATTCATTTCCAAAAATTTTGAAACCCATCTTAAAGATGGGAATCATAAAAATGGCAAATTTTAGGAATTGGGAATTCATTTCCCTGCCTTTCAAAAAAGAAAAGAAAAAAAAAAAAGAAAGAAAAAAGAGAAGAAAATGAAGAAAAGGAGAATTCATTCCCATAATTCCCAGGATCCAAACACAAATTCAGCCTCTCTAATGGAATCCATTTCCTAGGGGTTGGATTCCAAGGAGCCAGATAAATCCTTAGGCTTTTAAGTTTTTGTATTTAAGAAGCAAAAATAGTGTTTATTTGGAAAATAACTTGGTAAAGCTTTCATATGTTTGGGGTAAATTGAATGTTGCTGCTATTTTTCATAGGCCTCATGTTGTTTTTATCTTTGAAGAAACTGCAATATACCAATCAGAAAAAGAAGATCAACTTGTAATACCTAGTGCTCGACCTACAGTATTGGATTTTTTTTATTTTTTATTTTTTTTTTGAAAGGTGAAATTTATTAGGCACAAAGCAGAAAAAGATGGAAACAAGAAAAGATAGACAACCAAACAGAAAAAGGGAAACTACACAACCTGAAAACTCGCAAACTGGCAAACTACACAACCTGAAAACTGGCAAACTAAAAACTGAAAAAAAGTAGAAAAATACACAACACCAGCCCCATGGCTGGAAGAGCCAAAAAACCACCCTAGATTATGACAAAACTAAGGGGCCCAATACCTAAAATGGAGAACCCTGTTGAAGATTCCAGCCGCTGAAATACTCTTGCTGCGGAAGCACCAGTTGTTCCTCTTGTCCAAATAATAGGTCTTCAGCACTTCCTAACCCATTTTCATCCTTGCTCCACATGCCAAGCGAAAAGGAAACCTCCAATCGAGGGCAGCATCACCCAGGAGACCTTTGCGAGCAAGAAAATACTGGCTCATATGACCGCCGAGAAGGATCAATGAAGGAAGAGGTGGTCGATCGTTTCTGACTCTCGCTTGCATAAGAGACAGATGTTCAGAAGGATCATACCTCTCTTTTGCAGGTTATCAATGGTGAGGACGCGGCTCCTACCAACTAGCCAGGCGAAAGCCACCACTTTCTGACTCTCGACATTGGATGTTAAAGAGGTTTTCATCTACCATATCCAAAATTTGGAGCAGTTTCTGCCTTAATATCATAGGATATAGGGTGAAGGATTGTGCAGACATTAGAGGTGATAGAATTCATGGAACATAATGCTAAGAGGGAAAGAAGAAGGAAATCCTAGAGTTGCAGTCCCTCCTCTTGGTGTTACAGGGTGTCTGCTTATCTCCCTTGAAAGCCGATGAAAGGATCTGGTTATGGGAGAAATCTGTAAAATTCTCTGAAATCCTTTTTCCACCATGCATCCTCGGACCCCTCTTTGCAGTTTGCTAAGCTTTTGTGAAGAGTCCCCGCACCCTCAAGAGTTTCAGCCTTCGCGTGGTTGGCGATTTGTCAAAAAATCTTGACAGTGGACAAGCTGAAGCACTGGGGTATGGCTATCCCAAAACAGATGCATTATGTGCAAGGAATAAGAGGAGAATGTTGCTCACCTGCTCCATTGTGCACTTGCATCTGAGGTCTGGAATTCCTTACTCTTGGAGTTCATAGTAGTATGGTTGAGAGGTATATCCATTGAGGAGTTTATTAGCTGCAAAAATGCCCCTAACAATGGGAAGAGGAAGCAGCTGTGGAAGTTGTGTGTATTTAGTAGTTTGTTGGGAGGTTTGGAAAGAAAGGAACAATCTGATATTTAAAGTTATCGATATTTCCAGAGCTGCTCTGGCCGATAAAATCGAGGGCTCTATCCGAAGTTGGTGCTGTATGCAGTCAGTTGGGAGATTTGGAAAAAAAGGAACAATCCGATATTTAAAGATAACGATATTTCTAGAGCTGCTCTGGCCAATAAATCAAGGGCTCTATCCGAAGTTGGTACTGTATGCAGTCAGTTGGGAGATTTGGAAAAAAAGGAACAATCCGATATTTAAAGATAACCATATTTCTAGAGCTGCTCTGGCCAATAAAATCAAGGGCTCTATCCGAAGTTGGTACTGTATGCAGTCTGTTGGGAGGTTTGGAAAGAAAGGAATAATCCAATATTTAAAGATATTGATATTTCCTTTCATTAGCCTGTTTATACACTGTCCTTTCATTAACCAGGTTTGGACAGCAATTTTAAAATCATTTGATTTTCCTTGGTCCTTCCCTGATTCGACAGGTCGGCTACTTAAAGCCTGGCATGAGACTACTCTAGGCAAGCAAAAAAAAAAAATACAGTTTGGAGAATGGCCCTCCTGGCTGTTTGGTGGTGAGTATGGGAAGAAAGGAATGGGAGGTGTTTTAACGATGTATCCAATTCGGCGGAATCCTTAGTCCAAAGAGTTCAGCAGTATGGTCGCTTGTTCGAGATTGGGTGGGCAAGTTCTCTGTTTCGATTATTCTTAAAGAAGTGGCTTCCAATTTCACGTGCCTCTTCACCTCTGTGTATGGTCCTAATCAGGCAGATAAAAGGTCAGATTTCTGGGAGGAGCTTAATCAGGTCAGGAAGCTTTTTAGTGGGCCGTGGTGCATAGGCGGGGATTTCAACATCATTAGATTTGCAGAGGAGAAATCTAGTGGCAGGAAAGTTACTCCGGCGATGAGGCGATTCTCGAAATGGATTAACAGTCAGGCGTTGATAGATCTTCCTCTCCAAGGTGCTAGGTTTACATGGTCGAACGACAGGGCTAATCCAATCCGAGCGAGATTGGAAAGACTTCTAGCTTTGCCAGACTGGCTAGAAACATTTCCTTCTCATTTCTCAATCGGTTCTCCCCAGGCCCACTTCGGACCATAGTCCAATTATTCTCAGTTCTTCGGAGGAAAATTGGGGGCCTAAACCTTTTAGATTCGATATCTCTTGGCTTCGGATTGACGGTTTTCCTCAGCTGGTTGCGGAATGGTGGAAGGGATTCTTAGTTGAAGGGTTCGCAGGTTTCAGATTATTCAAGAAGCTCAAGCTCCTCAAGGGTTTATTAAGGAGTGGAAGAAGCTCGTTCTCAGTAAAAGGCAGTCAGAAATGTCGGCGTTTTGGAAGAGCTCCTTCTCGAAGACTCCTCGACAGAAGAGGTCCCTATGTCAGCTGATAGCTGGGCTAAGAGGTTCGACATTATCCACATATATTCCGAAAGAACTATCGAAGATGAGATTTCTTGGAAGTAGAAATCTCGGCTCTCCTGGATCTCGGAAGGAGACAAAAACACGAAATTCTTCCACAATATGGCAAGTGTGCGAGCGAGAATCAATAAATCAAAGAATTAGATGTGAATGGGGTTCGGATTGATTCTCAGGAAGCCATTTCGAATGCAGCGATCTATTTTTTCAGCAACCTTCTACGTAAAGAGGACTGGTCTAGACCAAAGCTCGATCTCCTCCCTTTTCCCAAATTTCAGCAGAAGTTTCTGCCATTGAATCCCATTTCTCGCTAGCAGAAGTTAAGGAGGCGATCAGCTCCTTATCAGGTGACAAAGCTCCAGGCCCAGACGGTTTTTCCGATAGCATTCTTTAGTTCCTTATGGGAAGTGTTAAAGGGGG
>JAJHSJ010002242.1:0-37584 GCA_021015155.1 Magnolia officinalis
CTTGACTGTCATATATGATTTACCTATTGTAATTGAATGTGTCTGGGACTATTATATAGTCCAGGCAATCAGTAACAAGCCTTGATTTGGTGGTTGAGGGTGTTTTACCATAAAGGAGTGTTCGCTGAATCCGAGCAATACTTCGGGACGGCAGTGGTTAGGCCACATGGAGTGCTTATGCATTTCATGTCGATCGATTCGAGGTGCGCTCGTGCTAGTCGAGCTCGTCAAATAACCGATTGACCCAATGTATGTTCACCATGTATGGACGCTACTACTGCTTGAACCTAAGGTACCAAACTCACCAGTGGAAAACCCTGTTAACCTTGGTACCTTGATCTGCTAAGTCACATGAGCCGGACATGGTGGTATGGGACACCGTGGTCGAGCTGTCGGCCTACGCCGGGTGATGAGTCTACCTGTAGTGACCAATGAGCAACCCAGACTTGTGAGCCGAATACGGTGGTATGGGACACTGTATTCGAGCTGTCGGTCTACACTGATCAGGCGACGAGCCCTTTGTAGTGACCTTGAGTGTGCTCTGAGTCTATGTGGAGGCGACGAGCCTTTCCATAACAACTAGAGTATAAACTAGGCTTGCACTGATCAGGCGACGAGCCCTTTGCAGTGACCTAGAACCGTACATCGTATGAGATTTACTAGGACTGACGACCTTAGAATGGATCATTGTTTGGGAAATGATATAAGGGAGGTACCTTAGTTTTCCAATCCTACTGTATGAATAAACCTAAATAAGAACCCGGCTAATCACGTACATGCACCGCATTGCATGTGCTTTGGCGTAAAGAGGACTTTCGGGTGGTTGCCATGCGCCGTAAGATGAAGACGCTGAGGAGTGTAGGCGAGGGCATGCATCATTCTTACATATCATTTCGCATTAATCAAGAGTATTTAGGACATGATTGCTGTACTGCTGCTTTATCATTACTTACTGCCTGATTAAATTAATAACATGTTAACCTTTGCTTTATTGTTCCATTGAGTTGATCACTCACTCCCACGTTACGGGATGGTGTTTTAAACACCAACCAGACTTTGTCTTGATTGCAGATGGCAATGCGACTCCTGAGGCGGAGCCTGACTTTTGTGATGACGAGGAGGCATTCTCGTACATGCAGTATTCAGGCGGGTTCATGTGAGTCGTTCTGATCGACGGGGCTTCAAGGCTTATTCATCATAGAGGACCATCACATTTTTGACATTTTCTGTTTTAAATTGATACTTGTAATATTTCACGTGGGATGTGTTTATACTATAGAGACATACTATAACTTATATGTTTATTATCTATCTATGACAGTCTTCCGCTTGCATGATTCAATTGTCTCTGGAGTATGAATTACTGTTTTGGCTTAATCCCACTCATGTTTAATGCACTGACACAGACAACATTTAATCATCATTATCTATGTTGCATAAGTGATGCTTTGGAACTTGGGAGTTGAGTCTATGCTCGACCCCCGATTTTCAGGGCGTTACAAGTTGGTATCAGAGCATGATTTAGATTAAACTGGACCTGGGTTATGGTCACACGATGCACACTGACGTACTTTGACTTAGGAGGGAGCGACGGAACGTAGAAACAGACTTAAGATTTTCCAAATTCGCCGAATGGCAAAACCAACTGCTGAGATTGGGCCCGTACACACCCATGATCACGTGAAATGATCCCAACCCACTTCTAGATCGTCAATCGATGGGTTTAGACCATGTTTTATCCTAACTCAGCTATTTAAAAATTGGTAAACGAGGATGTACATCGGAATCTATTCGAAATGACCTGAAATGAAGCAAAACGGAGTCGGGGGCCAAATGGGACACTTCCAGGGGGACCCAGGATGGGACCCACACTTTTTTTGGGCCTAGGGGACAGGAGGACATCACCCACCGGCGAGCCGTCGCCGGAATGTCCACAGACCGGCGACTGGGAGGGCCGGTTCGGGCCAACAAGTTTTGGTGTTGTGTGACCCACTGATGCATGTGGGGTCGATTAAAACCCCTTCTAACACACACCCTCCTTCATAAAATATCCTTCCAAGCTCTCCCTTTCTCGAAAAATCTCAGATTTTCTACTCAAATCCCCTCCTCCAAACACTCTTTTTCCCATTTTCGTGCAACCCTCACACCACCCCTTCAAACCTCTACCACAGCTGCCAACCCTTTCATTTTCTCTCATTTGAACTCTTAAACCTCCATTTGAGTCTCAAATTCATGTAAACCACTAACCCATCCTATTTCTTCTTATTTTCCTCTTTATCCCCTTTCATTTGAGCCTTTACACCCTCCTTTGTGGCTCAAATCCGTGGAGACCCAAAGATCCCATCCCTTTCCACCCTTTTCTTCACTCTCCCATGGCTCTATTCAAGCTTAGTATGGCTATTTTCTTGATTTTCACCATTCTTTCTCTCATGGGAAAGAAATGGCTCCCATGGAAGAAGCTGGGCCTAGTCACCCTAATCATTCGAGGAGACCGAGAGGAGCTGCCGCTAGTACAAGCGTCAATCGGGAGTTTCAGACTAAGCGGGATCTCGATCCCCAGGCTCCCGTCGGAAGGGCTCTGTTAGCAGAGCTATCGCATGGAATTTATGAGGGCCGCAGGGTCCTTTTTGAAGATCATGTGGATGGGCGGCTATTTGGGGAATATCTGTTGTTCGAACGCCTGGAAGAGGCCAGGTGGGGTTCGCTATTCGAGGTCGAGTACCGCACAAATGTGGGCACTGTCCCAATCTTATATGCCCACATTCGAGAGCCGACACTAGAGCCCTTGCAGTTCAAGATCTCATTTGGAAGAGATCGGGAGGCCACAATTGACGTTGGTTTAATATCTCGGCTTATGAATGTGCCCCTTGGCGAGGTACATGCGAGTGAGCAGAATCTGAAGAGTGCACGTGAAAGGGATCGCCGCACGCGGTCCCTTTGTAGCCGACTGGTTTAGTGGCAGCCCAACAATAGCCTTCTAGCGACCAATATGACTGACGACTTCCTTCCACTCCATGATATTTTCACGTTCAACGTTTACCCTAGGTGGAGCAATTACAGCGAGTGTACGCAACTGATGGTAGATTTCTTGTACCAAGTGGGGCAGGGAGAGAAGTTGTATGTGCCCACGTATGTTTTGCGACAGATAGTTCTTACCGCACGCTCCAATAGAAGGACTGATTCGCTCCCCTTCGGCCGACTCATATGCAAGATTGCACATGAGTTTGGCTACAGACTTGGGCCGGAAAGGCCGGTGCCGATCCATAATATTATTGAAACTACTCTCAATCAAATGGACATCGGGCCACAGTGATGACAAGCCCGGCTTGATGAGAACGAGGAAGAGACAGAGAGCGAAAAGGAAGAGACTGAGGAAGAAGATGGAGCTGAAATAGAAGAAGAGGAGGACCAGGATACGGATGAGAGCTCTCCTCCTACGACACTGGAGCGGGACACTGATCGGGCTGCTGGGGATGCCCGTTTAGCCTGCCTTGAGGAGGGTCAGGCTATCCTATGACAAGATATAATCGATCTTCGGGCCCTCATGAAACACAAGTTTAGGAAAGTGACTCGCACTTTGAAGTCCATCCTGTGCTGCCTGCAGGATAAGGGTGCCCCTCCTCCGTCACCAGACTCAGAGGCCTAGCCATCCATGCCGTCGCCCTGTGGCTTGTTTTGTTGTTGTGTTAGGATCTTTGTGTTTTCATGTTGATAGGCCTAGTAGTGTAGTAGTTGGTAGAATGTTGTTTTTTTTTTTTAAATGTTTGAAGTCTCGGTTGTATTAACTCACATGCATCTTCTGTCATAATTCATGTAACACTGTGTCTCATGTATTATGATAATTTTGGTAATGAAATGCATGAAGTTGCTTTAATATGTGTATGAATGCTGCATAAATAAGTTTGTGAGTATGCTGAATCTGACCTGGGTTGCACCCTATATTGAATATAGGGAATGCCACCTAAGGCTGTATGAGTTGCGGCGCGTCTCACTTTTGGCAACCCGATTGATGGGATATCTTCCCTGAGTGATAGCCAGAGGGACCCTCATTTGGGCCTGACCCACATTGCCATGCCGAATTCTCAGCCGGCCACGGGTCCTATCACTGGGCCGACACATATGACACCGCCTGTGGTGCCACCTGTTATGCCATTGGTTCCTGAGCAGAGCCATACGTCTACTTCGACGCCACTCATGCCTCAACCGGCTCCCTTTACCGATAGGCTGGAGCAGATGCTGCTATTGATGCAGCAGCAACAGGCACAACAGCAGCAGCAGCAGGCACAATATCAGTAGTTGCAGGCACAGTAGTAGCAGCAGCAATTTTTGACCTTCATGACTGGTATCATTGCCCAGAGTATGGGGGAGACTCCACCTGCATCACCTATGCACTCTGTTAGGTCCTCTAGTGCCAGTGACACCTTTGAGGGATTCCAGCGCTTACGGCCTCCCACTTTCGCGGGTACTCATAGACTCGAAGAGGCTGAATATTGGCTTGACTGCATCTCTAAGATGCTGAAGCCGCTGCGCTGCACCGAGGCAGAGCAGGTGGAGTTGGTTACCTTCATGTTGGAGAAGGAGGCCAGCTTGTGGTGGGACAGTATTCTTGAAATGGCCAAGCTATATGTCCTAGAGGGGGGTGAATAGGACTATGCCAAAATAAAATTAAAACAGCGGAATAAACAATAAAGAAATAGCCTTACAAAAATAGATCAATTCACAATGCTGAAATAAACTCAACCTCAATTAACAAGTATTGAGAGGTTGATATCAATTCAGTTCTAAGGACAACCTTACACCATAAAAACCAAAGGTGTATGGTAGGACAACCTTTTTTGTAGAACGTCCTTTATATAAAAAAACTCAATAAAAATAAATAACAAGGAATTGAAATAGATTGCTGAAATTTAAATCTAACTTATTACAACATTCCTCACACTTGCTTCAATTGTAAATATTTACAACATTTACAATCACACATACATTCCATAGCTTTGAATGATAAAAGGTAAAAGATTAAGCAAGCATTCAATCCACAAGACAAAGAATTATAGTGGTTCGCCTGTGTGTTCACCAACTGTTAAACAACAGCCACACAGAATGCTACTCCACTCCTAATATCCTCACACAGGGGATATTAGCGTTCACTATCAAAATAGGTTTCACAGGTTCACCTAAAACCTTCACAATTGCGTCTTTTCAACTTGGGCTTACACAATCCAAAAACTCCTCTTTCTGAGTTTTCTGGCTCTCCTCAGATAACCATACAAATGGAATTTTTCTGGTAAATCCCAAACAAAAATCAAAAGAATAGAAATTTTACAGAATTGTAAAATACCTGCATTTCTCCTCTTGTAGCAGCCCAGAAGAACTAATCGGAGTAGAAGTACGAATATGGAAGTTCAATGTCCAATACTCACTTTCAAATGGTTCTAAGTTCTAATTGATTTTAAATTTAATCAACTTAGGGCTAGCTGTATTTGATTTTGATTCCAAGAAGAAAGAATTAAGATGTTCCCCTTTTTCTAATTAGATTGGAATGCAAATCAAAATCAAATAACAATAAGCTAACAAAAGGAAATAGAATTATGCACAATATAGCTTAAAAACAAACACAAACTTATCTCAAAGTGGAGCCTTGAATTTACTTAATTTTCAATGAAAAATTCTGAAATTCGTGTGCTATTTATAGCTGCAGAAATTCATCTTCAATTGGTCCTAGCGACACCACAACTGGTCGAAGAATAAATTGGTTTTCAAATTTTTGAGCGCGATCGGATCAAACCGTTATATGACTGGTCGTAGGCAGTCCACGACTGGTCGAAGGCAGTCCGCGAATGGTCGAGACCTCCTACGACTGGTCGTGCGACACTTAATTTAGTCGCTGGAGTTTGAGTCATAGCTTTACGACTGGTCGAAGGTCGAGTCGAGACCATCCCACAACTGGTCGAGCAGACTCCATGACTGGTCGTAGCCGAACCAGGAAATCTGATAAATTGCAACAATTCTAGGACTGGTTCTGGAACTTCTTAGACTGGTCGAACCAGTGCTAGGACTGGTCGAACAAGGTCTAGGACTAGTCTTAGAATAGACTAAATTCATGTATTAATATCAAAATGGATTATGTAGCCAAAGTGACCTACCCTAAGGTCAATCTAAGGTTTATCATACCTGGGACATGAAGTGTGGACATTGAAAACTTCATTTGCTTAGACTTTGAACATTATGAAGCTTGAGTTCTTCTTGATGCAGCTTGACTACTTCATAAGCTTTGTCATTTTAAGTTGCACTTGAGTCCCGAACTATGCTTGAGTCTTGACCTTAAGTACATGTGAACTTGAGCTTGAGTCTTGCATGTTAACTTGAACTTGAGTCTTGAGCTTTGTAACGACCCGTAAATTTCTGTACTTTGACTCGAGTACCATCTCGATCAGAAATCAATTAGGATTAAATCCTTTAGAAATTTAACACAGTTAATTAAGTGCAAAACTCGATTAGCCATGGAATCCGTTGGGATCGCTTTAAATACGATCTGCAAGAACTAAAACTTGCAAAATCAGTGACTCTAGGTTACCCTAAGGTTTAGAACCAAACTCATTACCCGGCTGCTCTCGGGAATGAAATGAAACTTAGTATTAGGTCTAGATCGCACATCAGAAGTCCGATTAACACGAAGTTAAGGAACTAGGACCGCCTCATTGGGCTTGACAATCATCTCAAAAATCAGGTCCAGCCGATGTCCCACGGCCATTCGTTTGGATCCGGAGCGAGGGAGTGTGAAAAACATTATTCCCTTTACAAAATAAATATCTGGAATAGTGATCTGGTACCATTCGCTTACGCATCAGTATTAAGCAACCAGACTGTCAAAATCAGACCAAATTACACCATCGGATTAAGAAAAATTTCAGGAACATTTACATGTACTTAGAATTTTGGATCGTGGCCCACTGACCGTTGAACTGAAAGTGGTCCGCCACGTGCGATCTGGGAATCCGATTGAGTCGAAAACGTAATCCCACATAGATCCATGTGTGGTGAGCTTAAGTCTGACGTTTGGCTTAAGGAGGGCCACCAGAACCTCTCTTTTGAACCTGAGTCTATTTTGGGGAGGTTTTAGGCTATAAAAGGATCTTAGAACAGCCCCTCTCACAGCCATACGAATTTGGGATAAAACCCTAGAGAGAGAGAGAGAAAAGAGAGAGAAGAGCTTGGGATCTGTGGGAGAACTTCCTCCTACTGCTTTCAGATATCGCACGGCCTACACCGCCTCTTTCCAGGCACTCTCCTGATGGTATCCACTCCGTTTTAAGGTTAGAAACCCTAACCCTAGGTCTGATTTGAAGTATATAGACTATAGATTATGAAAAGGCTAACCGATTCCGCTCTTTAGGCTAGAAAACTCACGAATACGGAAGCTCACCAAGCCTTACAGATCCGTTGAGATTCCAAGGGCAAAGGTGAGGACTTTAGGTGTATAGGTTACGGTTTTCAGCGCTTTCAATGTCAGATAATGATAGATTCATGATCTGTATGAAATTGCACATGTACAAAGTGCTTTCCGTTTCCTGTTTCGATTAACGTTGTAGAATATGGAATTTCACATACTCTAGGTATACGTAGAAATACCGTATACGTATTTTTTTTGGAAAAATGTTTGACATGTTTATTTAATGTATGATTATACAATATATGGATAAAATACTAGTTTGGCGAAAGGAATCACCGTAATATATGTTCGCTTGTAAATACTACGTATGTTGAAGTTGTGTATTCTAGAAATACCGCGTATGTGTAAATTTTGGAAATGCAATTGTCATGATTATTTGCTGTATGATTATGGTATACACGGATAAAATAACCTCTTGGCGAAAGGATAGCCCTTTACGTATTTTGCTAACATACGATATGTATGTCGGAATAGTGCACTCTAGGTGTATGTGTGAATGCTTGTGAGTGTAAATGCTTAAGTGTTAGCGCCTTAGATAGGTGTTGATATGAAATTCCCGACTACCTTAGAGACATGTAGGATACCCTCCATGTGGTGGTTTGCTCTAACCACTCACTTGTGATGTGTATGTAATTGTATCCCTATTTGTATAGTACCCTACAACATGCTTTACAACATGCTTTACTTCATACCTTCTAACATGCCTTATGACATGCCTGTTCACATGCTTGTAGTACTTTGTCTATCATGCTTTACTCCACATGCTATTGATGAGAATTGATTGAGTTTGGGACTATGTCTATAGTTCAGACATTCGGTACCAGACTTGAAATTGTGGCTGAGATTCATGTCGTCACAAGGGAAGTGTTTGACGAACCCGAGTCGTACTTCGGTTGGCGATAGTGGTTGGCCACACGGAGTGCTTTTGCACTTCATATCGCCCAACTTGTGGTGTGCTCGAGCTAGTCAGGCTCGTCAAGTAAACCGATATGTGAATGTGTGTTCACCATGTTTGGTCGCTACTGCTTGAACCTAGGGTACCAAACTTACCAGTGGCGATCCCGTTAACCATGGTACCTTGATCCGCTAAGACTCATGAGCTGGACATGGTGGTATGGGACACCGTGGCCGAGCTGTCGGCCTATGCTGGGGCCAAGTGCCTCCCCATAGTGACCATTGAGCAACCTAAACTCGTGAGCCGAATACGGTGGTTTGAAACACTGTATTCGAGCTGTCGGTACTTACGGCGAGAGCCGAGTACGGTGAGACCTGTACTCGTGCTGACGGGCGATGAGTCCTCCGTAGTATCTTCGAGTATACTCCAAGGGTCTGTGATTGGCGACGAGTCTTTCATAGCAACTAGAGTATGAGTTGAGCCGAGTACGGTGAGACCTGTACTCGAGCTGACGGCTAGTGATTGAGCCGAGTACGGTGAGACCTGTACTCGAGCTGACGGCTAGTGATTGAGCCGAGTACGGTGAGACCTGTACTCGAGCTGATGGCCAGCAATTGAGCTGCATACGGTGAGATCTGTATCCGCGCTAACGGGTGACAAGCCCTTTGCGATGCCTTCGCTATGCCTCTCAAACCATAATATCGTATGAGATTAACTAGGATTGACGACCCTAGAATGGATCATGTTTGGGAATGATACAAGGGAGGTACCTTAGTTTCCCAATATTGCTGTTTGAAATAGACTAATAATAACTCGGTAATCATGATCATCATCGCACCGCATGTGCTTAGTAGATGTGGTTCACTGAGGGAGTTAAGCATTCGCGAACGTAAGATGATGTCGCATGAGGGTGGTTTGGCAAGGGCATACAGCATCATGTCTTTCATTCTCGCACTTAATAAGAGTAGTTAGAATTGTTTGATTTGTACTGCTTTATCATTACTACTTGATTGAATTGTTAACATGTTAACCTATGCTTTATTGTTCCACTGAGTTAGCTACTCACTCCCACGTTACGGGACGGTGTTTGCAACACCAACCAAACTCTATCGCAGGTATAGATGGCGCGACGGTTCAGGAGCCGGAGCCCGATTTCGACGAGGACCAGGATGAGTTCTCGTTTATGCAGTATTCGGACGGCTTTGCTTAGGCCGATAGCATCGCGGGGATTACAGGACACATCTTTAGATTGTATTTTGATTTTTGACTCTAAAAACAGTACATGTATATGGGTACTCAGTTAGTGATCATACTCTGATGTTCATAAAATTTTTTTTCCTTACATACTTTAAATATACAATTTCAGTCTTCCGCTTGCCTTTATACAATTGAACTGGAGTATGAATTACTGTTTTGGTATAATCTCATTCATGTTTATTGCTCCAACTCAGACAACATCTAACCATCATTGTGTATGTTGCATAAGTGATGTGTTGGAACTCGGGAGTTGAGGTCATACTCGATCCCCGAATTTCAGGGCGTTACAAGTTGGTATCAGAGCATGATTTTGATTAAACCAGACCTGAGTTATGTCCCCACTACGTATGCTGACGCATTACAACTTAGGAGGGAGCGACGGAACATAGAAACAGTCATAGGTATTCCAATTTCACCAATCGGCGAAGTTCACTAAAGTCGAACGTCGAAATCGAGTCCGTATTCAACCATGGTCGTACGGGTCGACCTTAAAACATTCCTAGACCATTCACAACCCTTTAAATAGGGATACCAAGTAATGAGAATGAAATCAGAAACAAACTACAACTAAGACTCTTAGAATTCGCGACTTATTATAAGGTCGTGATGTCTACTAGTGTGCAAGGTTCTCAGCCAAAAATAGTAAGTGTCCTATTTGGCTTCACCAAACCGTCCTCCTAATTATTCTAAGTTCTTTGCGTGATGAGCGCAACTCCTAAAACCCAACAGATGAAGAATAATTAAACTAAAACTACTATTTTAGCAAAACGAAATTGAAACGGGAAAATTACCGTCAATCTGAGGGTTTTCTCGCAATTCTGGGTTGTGCAACCCAGCGTAGTAGGGTTGGTTGGCTTCATTAGCTCGTTCTATCCCAAATTCATATATTTTACGTCAGATAACTCATTCCGGATTGCAAGTTACGTTCGATTATTCCGAAACTACCCGAAATGGAGCGAATCGGGATCGGGGGGCCAAACGGAACACTTCCGGAGGGATCCAAGGTGGGACCCAGGGATTTTTGGGGCCCAGGGGACTGGAGGATCACAACCATGGAGCCCCATTCCCAAAATTCCAAAAATTTTTGGCGAGGCCTCGCCGGTTTTCGGGTTGGGCCGGGCCCGCGGTTCGGGCCGGTCGACTTTGGGGGTCCCTACAACCCCCTACCCTAGCTCCCATCCTAAAACTATTGCAAAAAAACACACTTTCTTCACAAACCCCCTCCCTTGGCCATTTTTCCCTTCCACCTTGCTGCCCCTCTCTTGCAAAATGCCTCTCCACCTCTCTTCTCTACCAATTTCGACCACTTCTCACCATCCTCCATCGTGGTACGCTGCCCTCTTCTCCATTTCCTCTTCTTTCCACTCGTTTGGACCCCTTACACGTGGTTGGAGGTCCCAAAACCGTGGGAGCTATCTCCCAAACCGTCCTTCCCATTTTCTTTCTCCATTTCCCTAATCTTTTTCACCTCCCACGTTTGTTGGATTTGCTGATCGTGAAGAACTTGGGAGATCAGTCCCTTTTTCCCTATTTCATCGATTTTCCATGGCCCTTTTTGGTGTTGTGGCGGCCCTTTTCTCCATCTCCACCATCCTCTCTCTGATGGGCAAGAGGAAGAGTGCCGCTGATGAGGCCGGGCCTAGTCGCCCTACACGATCGAGGAGGCCGCGAGGCACCGCCGCTAGCTCGAGCTTTGCCTGAGAGTTTCGCACGAAGCGGGACCTCGATCCCCGGATCCCTGCCGAATGGGTGCAGTTGGCGGTGCTACCTCATGGTGTCTATGAGGACCGCAGGGTTCTTTTCGAAGCCCAGGTGGATGGTCGGCTATTTGGGGAGTATTACTTGTTTGAACAAGTGGAGGCGGCCCTCTGGGGTCCGTTATTTAAGGTCAGGGGTCGCGCAAATTCCGGCACTGTTAGAGCCTTCTACGCCAACATTCGCGAGCCTTCACTAGACCCTTTACAGTTCTGGCTCATAGTTGGGGTGGATCTATTCGTCACCGTTGATGTGAAAATGATCGCGCGGCTTATAAGTATGCCCCTTGGTGACGTACATGCTAGCGAGCTGAATCTGGCGACTGCTCGTGAAAGGAATCGTCGCACCCGATACCTTTGTGGTGGCCGACTAGCTGAATGACAGCCCAACAAAAGCCTGCTAGCGTCCCACATGTCTGAAGACTTCCTCCTGCTACATCACATCTTCACATACAATCTCTACCCCAGATACAGTAATCGCAGCGAGTGCACCCGCCTTATGGTTGATTTCCTGTACCAAGCGGGGCAGCGGGCGAACTTGTGTGTGCCCACTTTCGTGTTGCGACAGATCGTGAGTGTCGCACGCTCCACCAGGGGTTCTGATTCGCTTCCTTTCGGCCGACTCGTATGCAGGATCGCACGGGAGTATGGCTATAGTCTGGGGGCAGAAATGCCAGTATAGGTCCACCAGATTGTTGAGAATACTCTCAAACAGATGAAGCTTGGGGCACAACGACAACGGGCCCGATAGGGGGTGAGTGAGGATGAGATTGAGAGCGTTGATGATACAAGCGAAGATGGAAGTGAAGCTGAAGAAGAGGAAGAAGAACCTGAGGCTCAGGACACTGAGGAGAGTTCACCTCCTGCAGCTCAGGAGCAGGGCGTGGATCGGGATGCCTTTGATGCATGTTTGGCCCGTCTTGAGGAGGGTCAAGGCGCCCTGCAGCAGGAAGTCGGGCGAGTCCGAACCAAGCTTAGCAAGGTGTCTCGTACCTTAAAGGCCATCCTGTGTTGTCTGCAAGACAAGAATGCCCCTCCTCCATCTCCTGATTCGGATGCCTAGTCATCCACGTTGTTGTGTGTGGTTGTTGTTTGTTTTTGGTTACCGCGATAGGCGGTTTATGTTTTCATGTAGTTGATGTAATAGATAGTAGCGTGTTCTAAGTGTTTGATGTTGTGAATGTATTGGCTATCATGTGATTTCTGTCATGATTCATGTAACTCTGTATTCCATGTATTATGACAATTTTGGGGTAAATGAAAGGCATGTAGCCTCTTTTGTTTTGATGATGTGTGGAATGCTTAAAGTGCTTTATGAAGTGTGTTGTGCTTTATCTCACAAATGTTCTACCCTATGTTGTATAGGGCATGTCGCGACAGTACACACGGAGCACGGCACATCTCCTTCTGACCGGCTCTATGGACCAGACTCCTTCTGGTAGTAGCGGTCCTGCGGACCGTGGGTTGGGTTCTGATCAGCCTCCTGCTGGTCCTACCGGTGGACTGCCACCTTATACGCCCCCGGTCAGTGAGCAGTACCGACCGTCATCTTCTGTGCAGCATGACTCTCAGGCTGCTCCGCCGACTGATAGGTTTGAGCAGCTGATGATGATGATGCATCAGCAGCTGCTGCAGCAGCACCAGCAGCTTATGACCACTATCGCTGAGGCCTTATCCCATGGTGGTAGTGCGACTTCACCTACGACATCCGTACATCCTGATGAGCATTCTGAGCCTCCTGCTCAGTTTGAGGATGTGCCTCTGCCCACATCCGTCGCACCTCCTACTGGAGATGTAGGTACACGTGGTTTACTCGAGCGATTTCAGCGCTTAAGGCCTCCCTCATTTATGGGTTCTCACAGACCCGAGGAGGCGGAGTTCTGGCTAGACCGTATCTCTAAGATGCTACGGATGCTGCACTATTCAGAGGCAGAGCAGGTCGAGTTGGGTTCCTTCATGTTTGAGAGGGAGGCCAGTTTATGGTGGGACAGTGTGCTGTGGACAGTCGCAGTAGATTTCGTGTGGATCTAGGAGGCTTTTGAGTCCCGGTTCCACGAGAAACACTACCTGCAGACTTATCGGCACGAGCGGGAGGATGAGTTCCTGCGCCTCAGGCAGGGAGGCATGACGGTGACGGAGTATGAGCACCGCTTCACTGACTTGGGCCGATTTGTCCTAACTATCCTCGTCAATGAGCAGATGAGGATGTGTCGCTTCACTGGAGGCTTGCGACCTGACATACGGTCGAAGCTATGCTGCCTTAGTATCCCCACATAAGCGGCATTGGTCCACATGTCTATGACGGCCGAGCAGGATGTGGACCAATTGACCAGATCGCGTAGTGCCATGGTTGCGAGGCCACGACAGGATTTACAGAGCAGGCCTATCTGAGGCAAGAGGCCTCGTGCTGATTCGCCTCTCAGGGCCGTAGCACCAGTTATTCTTGTGAGACGCCCGCTTGTGACCTGCACGTATTGTAGGAAACCGGGGCATCCTGCTGAGAGCTGCTTCTCACGCATGAGGGCTAGCGGATTTGCACCACCGCAGAGATTGGATCGCCCTTATCCATAGGCCATATCAGCTCCACCGCTATAGACTGCTCCTGCACATCCTTCTTTCCCACCTCCTGTATCGTGTTTCAAGCCGCCACAGCGACCCTTGGCTCCTCAGCCGAACCGTCAGCAGCAGGCTCGTGTGCACATGCTTGTTGCCGAGGCACCTGAGACGTCGATCTCGGCTCCGACGGCTTTTGAGGGTACGACTTGTATTCATGGTACTCCCGTTTCTTTATTGGTGGACACTCGGTCCACTATTCTATTATTTCTTGTGGGGCGGTTAAACGTCTATCTTTGCATACGATTCCCACTAAGGGAATGAGACTCACTACTATTACTGGGACCTGTTCGGATGTCACACGGTTATGCGAGGGTTGCTCGATAGTTTTGGGTAGCAGCACAGTGCTCGTCGACCTCATTATTGCTCCACTTTGGCACTACAACGTTATCCTTGGTATGGACTGGCTCGCTAAGATGAGGGCGGAGATAGATTGCGATACTCGGATCGTGACGGCCTATGGACCTGACAGCACAGCTTTTACGTTTCCAGTTGGCCCTGCCGTGTTGATTGTTATGCTGCTTTACTTGTACCGATTGATGGTCCGACATTGGAGGGTACGCCGGTGGTTCGGGAATTCGTTGGTGTGTTTAAGACTATTCCTGGTTTACCTCCTCGGCGCGAGATTGATTTTACGATTGATCTTACGCCTGGTGCGACGCCCATCTCGTTGCTGACTTATTGTATGCCTCCATGTGAGATGGAGGAGCTGCTAAGACAGATTGACGAGCTTGTGGAGAAGGGTTTTATACAACCTAGTGTGTCTCCTTGGGGAGCACCTGTCTTATTTGTGAAGAAGAAGGACGGGTCGCTACGGTTGTGTATTGATTACCGTAGGTTGAACCAGGTCACGGTGAAGAACAAGTATCCTTTGCCCAAGATAGATGATCTGTTCGATCAGTTGAGGGGGGCGAAGTATTTCTCGAAGAGTGATCTTCAGTCAGGGTACCACCAGTTGCGCGTGAGAGAGGAGGACGTGCAGAAGACAACCTTCAGGACGTGCTTTGGGCATTATGAGTTCCTTGTGATGTCGTTCGGCCTCACGAACGCACCAGCCGTGTTCATGGGTTTGATGAACCGGGTATTTCGGCCTTTCCTTTACCGATTTGTCATCGTCTTTATTGATGACATTTTGATATACTCTACGAGTCGGGAGGAGCATGAGGAGCACTTGAGAGTGGTGCTGGGTACACTGGAGAAGAATCAGTTGTTCGCACAATACAAGAAGTGCGACTTCTAGCAGGAGGAAGTCAAGTTCCTGGGACATGTAGTGTCTAAGGATGGGATAGTAGTGGACCTTGCTGAGGTAACCGCGGTTCAGGATTGGTAGCAGCCTGAATCGGTTACTGAGGTGAGGAGCTTCCTTGGTCTGGCTGGGTATTACAGACGCTTCATTCGGGATTTCTCGAAGATCGCCAGGCCGTTGTCTCAGTTGACTTGGAAAGACCTGAAGTTCGCCTGGAATGAGAAGGCGGAGGCAGCTTTTAAGGAGCTGAAGGACAAGTTGATGTCCGCCCCTATGCTAGTATTACCAGAGCAAGGGGAGAAGTACACGATATATACTGACGCGTCTCGCGTTGGTTTGGGTTGTGTTCTGATGCAGAAGGATAGGGTAATTTCGTATGCCTCGAGACAATTAAGGAAGCACAAGGAGAATTACCCTACACACGACCTGGAGTTGGCAGCTGTCATCTTTGCATTGAAGCTCTGGAGACATTACCTCTACGGAGAGGAGTTTGAGCTTTTCTGTGACCACAAGAGCCTTAAGTACATATTCACACAGCGAGACTTGAATATGAGACAACGCCGATGGATGGAGACCTTGAAGGACTTCAAGTTCGAGGTTTCCTACCATCCTGGCAAGGCGAACCTTGTGGCGGACGCGTTGAGCCGCAAGAAGGCGATTGCATTTGCGGCACCACTAATGATAGCTGAGTGGGACATGGTGGAGTTCGTACGGGACTTCGAGCAGAGACTCACTGTCGAGGAGCCATTTGAGTGTGTTGCGCACGTTCGGGTGCGGCCACTTATTGACGACAGGATTGTTGAGGCTCAAGAGGGCGATATACGGCTGTTTGAGCTTCGAGAGTAGGCTAGCGACGCCGAGGACTCTGAGTGGAGAGTTGGTTCTGATGGGGGTCTGCGATTTCGTGACCGCCTATGCGTTCCTGATGTGCCTGACTTGAGACGCGAGCTTCTCGAGTCTGCCCATAACTCGAAGCTTGCGATGCATCCTGGTAGCACGAAGATGTACCAGGATTTGAGACGGACGTATTGGTGGGATAACATGAAGGCCCACATCGCTGAGTATGTGTCACGATGTTTGACGTGCCAGCAGGTCAAGACAGAACATCGTCGACCTCCTGGACTGCTTCAGCCCATGCCCATAGCGGAATGGAAGTGGGACTTCATCTCCATGGATTTCATATCAGGGCTGCCGAAGACGAAGAGAGGACATGATTCCATTTGGGTGATTGTGGACCGGTTGACCAAATCGGTCCATTTCCTCCCTATCAGAGTTACGAACTCTGCAGATGAGCTGGCTAGGTTGTACATCAGAGAGATCGTCCGTCTGCACGGGGTTCCTTTAGAGATCGTGTCGGACAGAGACACACGGTTCACATCTATCTTCTGGACTCGTATCCAGGAGGCGATGGGTGTGAAGTTGAAGTTCAGTACGGCGTTTCATCCTCAGACTGATGGGCAGACAGAGCGGGTGAATCAGATCCTGGAGGATATATTGCGAGCATGTGTGTTGGACTTCAAGGACAGCTGGGATGACTGTCTTCCGTACGCAGAGTTCGCCTACAACAACAGCTTCCAGGCGACTATTGGCATGGCGCTATATGAGGCTCTATATGATCGTCCTTGTAGGCCACCGCACTGTTGGGCAGAGGTTGGCGAGCGTAGTCTGATTGGCCCGGAGTTGGTACAGGCGACTACAGAGAAGTTCGACATTATCCAGCGTCGATTACTTACAGCGCAAAGCAAGCAGAAGAGTTACACCGATATGAGGCGGCGACCGCTGGAGTTCGAGGTCGGGGATCATGTGTTCCTTCGAGTTTCCCCTATGAAGGGAGTCTTTCGGTTTGGGAAGAAGGGGAAGCTCACACCGAGGTTTATCGATCCATTTCAGATACTGGATCGAGTGGGTGATGTGGCGTATCGTCTCACTTTGCCCACATCACTTGCGTCTGTACACAACGTATTTCATGTATCTATGCTGAAGAAGTACGTTCCTGATCCTTCGCATATCATCAGATGGGAGCAGGTACAGTAGAGCGAGGATGCTACGTATGAGTTGCACCCGACGCGTATCCTTGACAGGAAGGAGCAGGTACTGCGTAGCAAGGTCATCCCACTTGTGAAGGTACTATGGATACATCATTCCGAGGAGGAAGCTACTTAGGAGACTGAGGCCGAGGTCAGGAAGAACTACCCTCAGATTCTCGAGGAATACGAAAAGGTATAAATTTCGAGGACGAAATTTTTTGTTTAAGAGGGGTAGATTGTAACGACCCGTAAATTTTCGTACTTTGACTCGAGTACCATCTCGACCAGAAATCAATTAGGATTAAATCCTTTAGAAATTTAACACAGTTAATTAAGTGCAAAACTCGATTAGCCATGGAATCCGTTGGGATCGCTTTAAATACGATCTGCAAGAACCAAAACTTGCAAAATCAGTGATTCTAGGTTACCCTAAAGTTTAGAACTAAACTCATTACCCGGCTGCTCTCGGGAATGAAATAAAACTTAGTATTAGGTCTAGATCGCACATCAGAAGTCCGATTAACACGAAGTTAAGGAACTAGGACCGCCTCACTGGGCTTGACAATCATCTCAAAAATCAGGTCCAGCCGATGTCCCACGGCCATTCGTTTGGATCCGGAGCGAGGGAGTATGAAAAACACTATTCCCTTTACAAAATAAATATCTGGAATAGTGATCTGGCACCATTCGCTTGCGCATCAGTATTAAGCAACCAGACCATCAAAATCAGACCAAATTATACCCTCGGATTAAGAAAAATTTCAGGAACATTTACATGTACTTAGAATTTCGGATCGTGGCCCACTGACCGTTGAACTGAAAGTGGTCTGCCACGTGTGATCTGGAAATCCGATCGAGTCGAAAACGTAATCCCACATAGATCCATGTGTGGTGAGCTTAAGTCTGACGTTTGGCTCAAGGAGGGCCACTAGAACCTCTCTTTTGAGCTGGAAAAGTGATGAAATACCTATATTAGCAGTAACCCTTGAACCTGAGTCTATTTTGGGGAGGTTTTAGGCTATAAAAGGAGCTTAGAACAGCCCCTCTCACAGCCATACGAATTTGGGATAAAACCCTAGAGAGAGAGAGAGAAAAGAGAGAGAAGAGCTTGGGATTTGTGGGAGAACTTCCTCCTACTGCTTTCAGATATCACACGGCCTACACCGCCTCTTTCCAGGCACTCTCCGGATGGTATCCACTCCGTTTTAAGGTGAGAAACCCTAACCCTAGGTCTGATTTGAAGTATATAGACTATAGATTATGAAAAGGCTAACCGATTCCGCTCTTTAAGCTAGAAAACTCCCGAATACGGAAGCTCACCAAACCTTACAGATCCGTTGAGATTCTAAGGGTAAAGGTGAGGACTTTAGGTGTATAGGTTACGGTTTTCAGCGCTTTCAATGTCAGATAATGATAGATTCATGATCTGTATGAAATCGCACATGTATAAAGTGCTTTCCGTTTCCTGTTTCGATTAACGTTGTAGATTATGGAATTTCACATACTCTAGGTATACGTAGAAATACCGTATACGTATTTTTTTTGGAAAAATGTTTGACATGTTTATTTAATGTATGATTATACAATATATGGATAAAATACTAGTTTGGCGAAAGGAATCACCGTAATATATGTTCGCTTGTAAATACTACGTATGTTGAAGTTGTGTATTCTAGAAATACCGCGTATGTGTAAATTTTGGAAATGCAATTGTCATGATTATTTGCTGTATGATTGTGGTATACACGGATAAAATAACCTCTTGGCGAAAGGATAGACCTATTACGTATTTTGCTAACATACGTCATGTATGTCGGAATAGTGCACTCTAAGTGTATGTGTGAATGCTTGTGAGTGTAAATGCTTAAGTGTTAGCGCCTTAGATAGGTGCTGATATGAAATTCTCGACTACCTTAGAGACATGTAGGATACCCTCCATGTGGTGGTTTGCTTTAACCACTCACTTGTGATGTGTATGTAATTGTATCCCTATTTGTATGGTACCCTACAACATGCATTACAACATGCTTTACTTCATGCTTTCTAACATGCCTTATGACATGCCTGTTCACACGCTTGTAGTACTTTGTTTATCATGCTTTAGTCCACATGCTATTGATGAGAATTGATTGAGTTTGGGACTATGTCTATAGTCCAGACATTCGGTACCAGACTTGAGATTGTAGCTGGGATTCATGTCACCACAAGGGATGTGTCTGACGAACCGGAATCGTACTTCGGTTGGCGATAGTGGTTGGCCACACGCTTCATATCGCCCAACTTGTGGTGCGCTCGAGCTAGTCAGGCTCGTCAAGTAAACCGATATGTGAATGTGTGTTCACCATGTTTGGTCGCTACTACTTGAACCTAGGGTACCAAACTTACCAGTGGCGATCCCGTTCACCATGGTACCTCGATTCGCTAAGACTCATGAGCCGGACATGGTGGTATGGGACACCGTGGCCGAGCTGTCGGCCTATGCTGGGGCCAAGTGCCTCCCCATAGTGACCATTGAGCAAACTATACTCGTGAGCGAATACGGTGGTATGGGACACTGTATTCGAGCTGTCGGTACTTACGGCGAGAGCCGAGTACGGTGAGACCTGTACTCGTGCTGACAGACGACGAGTCCTCCGTAGTATCTTCGAGTATACTCCAAGGGTCTGTGATTGACGACGAGTCTTTCATAGCAACTAGAGTATGAGTTGAGCCGAGTACGGTGAGACCTGTACTCGAGCTGACGGCTAGTGATTGAGCCGAGTACGGTGAGACCTGTACTCGAGCTGACGGCCAGCAATTGAGCCGCATACGGTGAGATCTATTTCCGCGCTGACGGGTGACGAACCCTTTGCGATGCCTTCGCTATGCCTCTCAAACCATAATATCGTATGAGATTAACTAGGATTGATGACCCTAGAATGGATCATGTTTGGGAATGATATAAGGGAGGTACCTTAGTTTCCCAATACTGCTGTTTGAAATGGACTAATAATAACTCAGTAATCATGATCATCATCGCACCACATGTGCTTAGTAGATGTGGCGCACTGAGGGAGTTAAGCATTCACAAACGTAAGATGATGTCGCATGAGGGTGGTTTGGCAAGGGCATACAACATCATGTCA
Organism: Magnolia officinalis; assembly: GCA_021015155.1. Taxonomy (NCBI): domain Eukaryota; kingdom Viridiplantae; phylum Streptophyta; class Magnoliopsida; order Magnoliales; family Magnoliaceae; genus Magnolia; species Magnolia officinalis. The sequence goes on from JAJHSJ010002242.1 coordinate 20,368, forward strand.
TTTCATTCTCGCACTTAATAAGAGTAGTTAGAATTGTTTGATTTGTACTGCTTTATCATTACTGCTTGATTGAATTGATAACATGTTAACCTATGCTTTATTGTTCCACTGAGTTAGCTACTCACTCCCACGTTACGGGACGGTGTTTGCAACACCAACCAGACTCTATCGCAGGTATAGATGGCGCGACGGTTCAGGAGCCAGAGCCCGATTTCGACGAGGACCAGGATGAGTTCTCGTTTATGCAGTATTCGGACGGCTTTGCTTAGGCCAATAGCATCGCGGGGATTACAGGACACATCTTTAGATTGTATTTTGATTTTTGACTCTAAAAACAGTACATGTATATGGGTACTCAGTTAGCGATCATACTCTAATGTTCATAAAAAATTTTGTTTCCTTACATACTTTAAATATGCAATTTCAGTCTTCCGCTTGCCTTTATACAATTGAACTGGAGTATGAATTACTGTTTTGGTATAATCTTATTCATGTTTATTGCTCTAACTCAGACAACATCTAACCATCATTGTGTATGTTGCATAAGTGATGCGTTGGAACTCGGGAGTTGAGGTCATACTCGACCCTCGAATTTCAGGGCGTTACAAGCTTGAACTCTTCTTTAATATCTTCTATATTGTAGCTCGAACGAGCTTGAGGAATTCATCTTCTTGACATGGTGTCTCGAACAAATTTATCAAGATATAAACACAGGACTCATATAGAGGTTTTGACACACAAAATTTGACAACCAAAGAGGAATCAAATCATAGCACTTATAATCTCCCCTTTTGTCAAATTTGTGACAAAACATAATTCAACAAGAGAAGCACAACATGTATATTAACGAATCATGTGAAATAGTGGTGAAGACCGCTTGAGGTGAAGTCGGAATATGCCAATATGTCCTAGAGGGGGGTGAATAGGACCTTTTAAAGATTTATGAGTTATATTAAAAACCCTATCACTCTAATCCTATCATGTATGCAATTTTCAGGATTACTTAAATGTAACTCTACTAGCTTCCAAGCCAGATAGAGGATCCAATCACAAACTAATCAGGATATAACAATATGCAACTTAGTCTATGTTGGATGTGACTGTGTATGTGTGTGAGATGTGATCAGATATATGAATATGAATGCATTATCATGAATCACACATATAGAATAGCAATCACAAACACAGTCATTTTATAGTGGTTTGACGATAAGTCTACTCCACTCCCGGCTGCCGCACTCAACCCTTGAGTGTACCGGATTTCATTAAGGAGGTTTCCTAGGGGTCACCTCAAACCTAAGGTTTTAAATCAGGTTCACCTTCAACCTTTACATGGAGGTTTCTACTCGGTTCACCTCTAACCCTGGAATTTTACTGGTTCACTCTTAACCAGATGTTTATACCCTCTATAGAGCAAGGGTCCAGACAACGCACCCGGGAGTTTTACTGGTTCACTCCTAACCAGATGTTTATGCTCTTCACAGAGAAAGGGTCCACACAACGTACCCACCATGTACACTTCCGCCAGAGGCCTCCTTAAGGACTTCAAAGGGTGAGAACCACTTAAGACCCAATCCTACAAAGGAATGATCGCAAGTGTCCTCTTGGACTCTAGATACTTACAGATAAGTTGATGAGTCCCATTAAGAACAACGCTGAAGATCTCCTCCTCCTTGTTGACGAAGAGTCTTCTGTTTCCTTGATCCGCAACACAAAAGATATACCAAGACTAGGCTTAGGGTTGGGTTAACGTTAAGATGAAATCCTACTCTCTAAAGGTTTTCCTATAAGGAAGGTAAAGTAGTTCCAATCTTATGCATTCAAGGCATCCCACCTTAATGATTTGCCATTAAGGTAGTAGTTGAAGGATCCTTGAATGTAAAAATTCATTCCCCAATCCACTCTATTGAATATCAATGGTGAGGGTGGATTGGAGGATGAACTCCCTCGAGAGAAAGGGCTTAGGGTATAAGATGTAAGTTGAACCACACAAAAGCTCTCTCTTTTCTCTCTTACAGCAACAAAAGACAAGTCCTCTATATATAGGCGAAAAGCTCCAACAGATATAAAACGGTCACATTTATGACAGAGTTCGATATCATCGAGCGTATTCTCTCGATAGCATCGATGGTCTGCTCGATGACTCAGACTCGATGTCATACGCTTTTGAAACTTTTTGCCAATTGTCGATGAATCGAGACCATGGTCGATGTCATTGGATTTCAAACTCTGATTCCATCGAGGACAGGATCAATCCATCGACATTTGAAAAATGAGAAAGACTTGACTTTGAAATATTTCAACATTTCAAGATTGACCGGGGAACCATCGATATCATTGGAATTTGAATGTCGATGATATCGAGATCAGAGTCAAGGCATCGATAATTCCAGTTGATTTATCTTGAGCTTGCTGGACAATTTATGGCTTTATTCGACACAATCGATCTGGTGTCGATATCATCGATATTTGAATATCGATTCTATCGAAGGGCCCCCGATCATAGTTAAGAATAACCTGAAATATCTGCTGTAAGATATGCGCGCCCACGATCGATATCATCGATGGACTTCCGATATTATCGACATTTGAATTCAGATCATATCGGAAGAGCATCGATGCTATCGAAGACTTTTGAGATTTTCTTTAAAAAACAGGGGCACCGAAAAACTGTCTATCGATCTTATCGAGCCACTCTCGATGGACTCGAGATTTGAATATCGATGATATCGATAGGTGTATCGATACATTGATAATTCTTCCAGATATGTTATGAAGTTGTTGGACATATTTGTACTTATATCAATGATATCGATATATGTATCGATACATCGATAAATTCGTCCAGATGAATATTTAGTTGTTGGACACTTTTCGTCCTCTCATCGATAATATCGTTAAGGTATCAAGGACATCGACAGAACAGGTCGATCATATCGAGGGTGTTTCGATAAGATCGACAAGTTGAGAAAAATATAGAGATTTTCCTATTTTGAAAAAGTTTTCTCACCTCAAAAACCGTAAGATGTCTATCTTGTTTTAAGGGTTTTAATCACCTGGTGTTTTGGGACATGGGATGTGAGGCTATGATTTAATTATTATGAGCTTCCACACATCCGGTTGAGGTAGACGCTTGAAATTATCTTCCTATCTAGTTCTGTAGCCAGTCTGACTTACCATTTACGTAACTTGACAAACTAGGGCAAAGTAGGTGCACTTTCAATCTCCCCCTTTGTCAATTATGTGACAAAATACCCAAAACACCCTAAAACACTTGTAGACACATCGTAAATTGTATGTACATGCATTTACACAATGTTACAAATGTACACATTCTAGAAGTATCTGCTCCCCTTTACTTCAAACTCCCCCTTTCTTGCAGCTGCTCCCCCTAACACCTGCAACAACATAGATAGGTACACAATTTTCTGCTCGGGGTGTTTTGAACTGTTCTCCCCCTTTTCGTTAGTCATTGACAAAGGTATAGCAAGTGATATTGACTGAAGTTTAAAGAAGCATGTGGGAGCAACAACAGATATCGATGTATAAAGATGAAATCATTTCAAAACATACATCATTTTCAGAAGATATGAATGCAAAATAAAAAAAAAGCAATAAAGTCATATGCATTTCATATCAGAAACGTTGATAAACCAGGGGAGCTTAAAAATGGCAAAAAATATATGAGTTATACTTAGTCATAGCCAAAATGAACTGCCCAAGATTGGCAGTTATATCCATATTTCCAAAAAGTATACTGCCACAGACAACAGTAGCTTAACAGTTACCCAACCAAAAATCACCAAGCCTAATTGAGGGTACCTAAAGAGACAGTAATTGGCCCATTCATGGGCATATACAACCACAAAAGAAAAACATCTTATCAGGTTAAATAACTGTCACGTACACCTGAAAAGGTGCAGAACATTCAAAAAAGATACTAATGTTCATGTGCTGAGTTAAGAATGAGATGTACGTGAGCCAGTTATTCAGAGATCAGTGTTATGGAGCAGAGTGAGATTGTGCTGTGTCATCCCGTCGGCAGGTCATTAAATCTACCAATTGTTGCATAGACTGTTGTACTTGATTGACGACCCTCTCCAAGACTATGAGTCGCTCTTGTACTGATTGAACATCTTGCTGAATTGCTCCGATCCTATCAAGCTCGTATCTTTTTGCATGTCCGGGTATTGACTCAGATGGGGCTGAATCGGGTCTAGATGGTTCATCTCCTGTCATCTTAGTTTCCTCCCCACGAGGATTGCCAACACCTTCAGCTTCACCTCCTTGAATGCCTTCTTCTTTGTACTTGTGGTACTCCAGGTCCATTTTTCGAATGTTCTTTATATTAAAGACATGAACTGGAAGTACATGATCAGTGGTAGATGGAAAACGAATCCTTTGACATATCTTACTTATGATCCATGGATATGGCAAATGCAGATCTCTGGATGTATGTATTACATTTACCAACTGGTTGACAATCAGTGATGGAAGGCATACCTTTGTCCCATTTGCAACAGAGTATATAATCATGATCATAAGGCTTGTGAGATCGGATCAATTTATACTCCTTGGATACAGATTTGTCGTGAAGATCCCATGCATAACCCGAACGCGGGGTTCCATGTACCTAGATTTCAAGGCATTCCCCTGGTGTCAGGGAATATCTCGATTATTGCACAGGTACTTGGTTACAATGGACCGGACATAAGGAAGATCGAGATTCAAGTCGGGAAGGCCTTCTGGTGCCATTTGCAGATTAAGAATGTCAGCCAGTGTGGCAGGAGTGATGAACGCATAATCACCAACCAGAGAAACCATGAATGATGGAGGATCAGATACCGGAGAGTGACACGCTGTAAGGAAGTTGGTGTTTGTTCGAGTTGACAAGGCCCTTCGAAATCTAGAATGGGCAGCCAACCGACTGCAACAAAAAGGGGTTCTAGATTGTACGGTGCCAAACAGACTTGTCAATTTTTCTCTCATGGATCAGCTTCCTATCGGTGTATTTCGTTGGACGTGTGGGCTGCCTAGCCGGAGGAAGAGGTGTTGGAGCAAGTGCTGGTGGGTCAGACTGGGACTCACCACGTGAGGTTTGACTAGACCTTTGCCGAGTGGGGGTCCCACGAACTGGTGCTCTCACCCTTTCTTGGAGGCAAGAACTTTTTGTCGGGTAGCTCTTCAGGATTCCCCCAGTCCGGACGATATCCCTTTGTCTTTTCCCATATAGACAAAAAGTGAAAGACTTGGGAAACACGACAAAAACTTGACAAAATTGAAAATACCTGAAGGAGGAATTGACCTTTTGTAGTATAGAAAAGTATTACCCGATTTGTGGAGGGATTTCGGTTAGTCCATCGTGGCTCCTAGTAATTTGGCCGAGTGGCCGAGTGGATCGAGCAGAGAAGACGATCGATAGACCAAACAAAATAACCCCTTTTTCACTCCACAGACTTTTATCGGGCGCCATCTGTCGATCATATCGATCATTATTTCGATAATATCGAGAGATTACTTATTGATACCATCAAGTCTGTCTTCGATATCGTTTTTTGGCCACCTGTTAATCCGTATTCTAAGGAATCATCGATAATATCGACCCTCTACCGATTTAATCGAAAATGTCCCATCGATAGACCAATCGCCGATGAATGATTCTATATTTTCAGACGATCCTTCAAGTATGCTTTTAATATTTCTATGAAACAACAGTATACTTGAAAAAATTATGTACAATCACTGTACACAGCAAAATTATAAACATATAAAATATTTATATACAAAAATTTGAGGTCAGGAACCTCAGATGTATCATTTAAAGCTCAGCAAAATTTGCATCATTTCAACAAATATCCAGGCCTAGATGCATGACTTGGACTTGTCCTTTTATGATTGGAATTTCAGGATATGTGAAGATTAGTCAAAAGACAATTTTGTTTTTCTTTTTCTATCCATTTTGAAACAGACTTCTTTATCCTGTCTTTCATCTTAGGTGGTGATAGGTGAGTGTTTCTCCTAGGTGGACTCTTGACATTCTGTGTTTCTCTTATTGGTTTGAATTTACCAATGTGATTTTGTCCAGAGTTATGTGAAGTTCGTCTAGGTGTTAGGCAATCAACCTCATAATGACCCATATCACCACATAAATGACAAACTGGAGAGATTCTTATATTGCTTCTTGAAGCAGCCGATGATTTAGTTTTTGGTGCTGCATTTTCTGTTTTCTTCTTAGTTTTCTCATACCCTAGGCCACTCTTGTCCTTTCTGGGGCTTCCTATCCCTAACATCCTTTTAAGCTTTTCACCACTTTGAGAAAATTTATAGTTAATTTCAGCAAATTTTCTAGATTTCTCTAAGTCATAGCAGAGTGTGTGATTCTCATTCTTAAAATGCCTATTTTCATCTTCTAATAGTTCAATTTGTTTGGTAAGCTTAGATGATTCTGTTTTTAGGGATAGGTTGATTCTTTTCAACTTGTCATTATCTGCATAATAGTGCTATAGATCATTAATTAGGTGTGAATTGATCTCCAGTGTTTTTTCTAGATCCTTTTGTAGTAGTGCCTTCTTATTTTCTGAGATTACAAGTCTCTTAAGAATGTTGATGCTATGAGTATAGAGCTGATTGTAAGCATCTTGCAACTTATCCTTTTATATTTCTTCTTCATTTCCAATTTCTTCATCATCAGATGGAAATGATTCCATGACTTGCTGTTCTTTTTCGTTCTTAGATTCAGTGGGAATGATCGAAGCAGTGGAGACTATGAGAATTTTCAATGATTTCTGATCTTCATTGCTTTCTGAGTCACTAGATTCTGAATTTGACTTATCTGTATCATCCCACGTGGCGGCCATTGCCTTGCCCTTGGTTTTTTTATCTGGGCATTCAGTTGATAGGTGTCCATACTCCTAACAGGCATAGCATTGAGGTTCTTTAGTTCTTCTACTAAATTTGCCTGCAGGGAGTTTGTTGTTCACCTTTCTTCCTCTAGAGGGACGACCGTGATTCTTTTGAAAGAATCTCCTAAATTTTATGCCAGCAAGGCCACTTCGTCATCTTCATCTTCCTTTTCACTCCCACTATCCTCATGTATTGTTTTCTTTGAAGATTTTAGGACAGTTGTTTTGGATTTAGGGCTTTGAGTGAAGTGTACTTCAAAAGTTTGTAGGGAGACTACTAGTTCTTCTACTTTTATCTCATCTATGTTCCTACACTCCTCAATTGTTGTAACCTTGGGATTAAATCGTTCCGGCAATGATCTTAATATTTTCCTACAGATTTTAGGAGCCGGAACTTTTTCTACCAATCCACCCATGGAGTTACAAATGATGTTCAACTTGGCAAAAAACTCCATAAATGTCTCATGCTCTTCCATTCTGAGACTTTCGAACTGTGAGGTCAATAGTTGAAGTTTGGACCTCTTCACAGTACTTGTGCCTTCATGGGTTGTTTCCAATAAATCCCATGCTTCCTTGGATGTCCTACACATGCTTATTTGATTGAAAATATCTTGGGACATGGCACAGTAGATAGCATTCATAGCCTTGGCTTTAGATGTTTGCCTTTCTTTGTCGAATGTTGTCCACATTTCTTTGGATTTGGGCTTTGTGATTGTTGTGCCACTATCAAGTACAGTTTGTTTAGTAGGTGGCACATATTCACTTTCAACTATATCCCAAACGTCATATCCAAAGATCTCAGAAAGTAGTGCATCCTATCCTTCTAGTATGCATAGTTCGAGCCATCAAATACTGGAGGTCTAGTGATTGATGAGCCCTCTCCTTTGGCCATATTCCCAACTTTAGTCAAGATCACTCTCTAGGCTGTGAAGCCCTTAAAGAGAGACCCGCTTTGATACCAATTGAAATAGCGGTGAAGACCGCTTGAGTTGAAGTCGGAATATGCCAATATCTCCTAGAGGGGAATGAATAGGACTTTTTAAGGATTTATGAGTTATATTAAAAATCCTATCACTCTAATCCCATCTTGTATGCAATTTTCAGGATTACTCAAATGTAACTCTACTAGCTTCCAAGCCAGATAGAGGATCCAATCACAAACTAATCAAGATATAGCAATATGTAACTTAGTCTATGTTGGATGTGACTGTGTATGTGTGTGAGATGTGATCAGATATATGAATATGAATGCATTGTCATGAATCACATGTATAGAAAAGCAATCACAAACATAGTCATTTTATAGTGGTTCGACGATAAGTCTACTCAACTCTCGGCTGCCGCACTCAACCCTTGAGTGTACCGGATTTCACTAAGGAGGTTTCCTAGGGTTCACCTCAAACCTAAGGTTTTAAATCAGGTTCACCTTTAACCTTTACATGGAGGTTTCTACTCGGTTCACCTCTAATTAACCTTGGAGTTTTACTGGTTCACTCCTAGCCAGATGTTTATACTCTCCATAGAGCAAGGGTCCACACAACACACCCGGGAGTTTTACTGGTTCACTCATAACCAGATGTTTATGCTCTCCACAAAGCAAGGGTCCACACAACGCACCCACCAAGTACACTCCCGCCGGAGGCCTCCTTGAGGACTTTAAAGGGTGAGAACCACTTAAGACCCAATCCTAGAAAGGAATGATAGCAAGTGTCCTCTTGGACTTTAGATACTTACAGATAAGTTGATGAGTCCCGTTAAGAACAACGCTGAAGATCTCCTCCTCCTTGTTGACAAAGAGTCTTCTGCTTTCTTGATCCACAACACAAAAGATATACCAAGACTAGGCTTAGGGTTGGGTCAAGGTTAAGATGGAATCCTACTCTCTAAAGGTTTTCCTATAAGGAAGGTAGAGTAGTTCCAATCTTATGCATTCAAGGCATCCCAACTTAATGATTTGCCATTAAGGTAGTAGCTGAAGGATCCTTGAATGCGGAAATTCATTCCCCAATCCACTCTATTGAATATCAATGGTGAGGGTGGATTGGAAGATGAACTCCCTCGAGAGAAAGGGCTTAAGGTATAAGATGTAAGTTAAAACACACAAAAGCTCTCTCTTTTCTCTCTTACAACAACAAAAGACAAGTCCTCTATATATAGGTGAAAAGCTTCAACAGATATAAAACGGTCACATTTATGACAGAGTTCGATATCATCGAGCGTATACTCTCGATAGCATCGATGGTCTGCTCGATGACTCAGACTCGATGTCATACGCTTTTGAAACTTCTTGCCAATTGGTCAATGAATCGAGACCATGGTCGATGTCATTGGATTTCAAACTCTGATTCCATCGAGGACAGGATCAATCCATCGACGTTTGAAAAATGAGAGAGACTTGACTTTGAAATATTTCAAGATTTTAAGATTGATTGGGGAACCATCGAGATCATTGGAATTTGAATGTCGATGATATCGAGATCAGAGTCGAGGCATCGATAATTCCAGCTGATTTATCTTGAGCTTGCTAGACAATTTATGGCTTTGTTCGATGCAATCGATCTAGTGTCGATATCATCGATATTTGAATATCATTTCTATCGAAGGGCCCCCGATCATAGTTAAGAATAACCTGAAATATCTGCTGTAAGATATGCGCGCCTACGATTGATATCATCGATGGACTTCTGATGTTATCGACCTTTGAATTCAGATCATATCGGAAGAGCATCGATGCTATTGAAGACTTTTGAGATTTTCTTTAAAAAACAGGGGCGCCGGAAAACTGTCTGTCATCTTATCGAGCCACTCTCGATGGACTCGAGATTTGAATATCTATGATATCGATAGGTGTATCGATACATTGATAATTCGTCCAGGTATGTTATGAAGTTGCTGGACATATTTGTACTTATATCGATGATATCGATATGTGTATTGATACATTGATAAATCCGTCCAGATGAATATTTAGTTGCTGGACACTTTTAGTCCTCTCATCGATAATATCGTTAAGGTATCGAGGACATCGACATAACAGGTCGATCATATCGAGGGTGTTTCGATAAGATCGACAAGGCGAGAAAAACATAGAGATTTTCCTATTTTGAAAAAGTTTTCTCCCTTAAAAACCCTAAGATGTCTATCTTGTTTTAAGGGTTTTATTCACCTGGTTTTTTGGGACATGGGATGTGAGGCCATGATTTACTTATTGCGAGCTTCCACACATCCGGTTGAGGCAGACGCTTGAAATTATCTTCCTATCAAGTTCTGTAGCCTGTCTAACTTACCATTCACGTAACTTGACAAACCAAGGCACAAGTAGGTGCACTTTCATCATGCACCAGTTGTCATGAACTAGCATACAACATATAACCTCATGTACAACCACTTAACTTCCCTTATGTAACTCCCCCTTAACTCCCCCTTAGTAGTACACTTCAACCATCTCCCAAATATCTCCCCCTTTTTGTCAAAATAAGACAAAGGAAGAAACACAAATAATATTTGAAAGGCAGTAAAGTAATGATCAAGACATAAAGCTTAAAAATATATAAAATTTTAGAGAACAAAGTATATCATAAGGAGTTATAAAGTCAAGCCAGATAGAGTCTAACACAACCAGAGAGAGTAAGAAGTATTATAGTTATTACAGAGCAAAGAGTAAAATCTCAATCCGATCCAGAAGGAGCAGGTATGGTAGAATCAATTTGATAAAGGCCTTTTTGTAAGCGCCTAAAATACTTGCGCATATTTTTAAATTGCTGATTGTGGCCAACATTCATATTCTCTACCTTCTCCTCTAATGCACTTAGACGAGCATTGAAATCATATGACACAAAGTCAGGATAATTCCCAGAGTCAGAATCAATTTCATTAAAAATATCGTCCATATTGATATCATCTGGAGGAAGATCATCACCTTCTTCATCATTCCTAGCCTCAGCAGCAACTCCACCTTCAACATCAACTTGCTTGGAGCTAATTTCAACTTCATTTTGTTTAAGTTGGAGTTGTTGAATATGAGGTGTTGGATAGGAGCCTCTCCGACGGGCATAGCGACTAACATGTGAGTGCCTAATACATTCAACAGATACCTAAATGGAATATCACTATGACCAGGATGACTACGGATTTGAATGATAGATGAACAAATCAAAAAGGGCAAATAGACATTAGCACCAGTAATGATTGAGTACAAAATACGAACCATAAGCAGAGTCAACTCAGTCTTGTTTCCAGAGCGGGGATATAGATTAGAAGTGAAGATACGATGTAAAACTCTATATCTGGGTAACAAGTATCTGGTTTTGAGGGCATTCCCATTTGCAGTCCATGGTGCATTCATGTTACACAATGCTCTAGTATAAGCACGTTTTTCCGATTCAGACACTTTCTCAGCAAGTGTACTAAGATGAATACCATCATCATTTACTGGTAGATCCTTAAGGCCTGAAATAAATGTCGATCAATTCTCTAGTAGCAATAGTAAAAGTCAGTTGCTCAGTAGAGAAATCAGTTATGCATGTAACCATTGCCTGCGCTATGGACTGGTATGCCGGCCCGCCCAGTGTAAAATGTTTTCCCATCCTAAAGATTAAAGGAGAGGAAGGAGACCGAAATGAGCGATATGATTTAAACTGACAGCTTTTTCAACAATCACATTGTGCATACACAAATCACGTACATGTGGTGGATCATCTTTAGGAGCCCTAAGATGACGTCTAGTGATAACATTTGATATAGAAGAAGAAGCACCTTTAGGATTTTTCTTTTTACCTCTAGAATCCATTTTCTTGAAGAAATATCAGAAATATCAAGAAAAGAGAGATGGGTTTCTCTAGATTCAACAAATGAGAAGAAAAACCCAAAAACTTGAAGAACGAGTTGAAGTAGACAACTACAATTAAGAAATTGAAGAGAAAAGACTAAGATTCTTCAAGAAATCTAAAAAAAACACTCTAACCTGAGCGAATCGAATAGTGGGGTTCGACTAGTCATAGCTCGACTCGTTAGAGAAGAGAAATGAACTGAAGAAGAAGTGGTTTTTCCCCAAATAAAGGCAATCAGTGCGCTACACGACTGGTCGTGGGACGTCCTCGACTAGTCGTGTACTAGAAAAATAAACATGCATTTTTCAAAGATTTTGAAATATAAACCAATAAGGTATTTACACTATGATACAGATATGCATGCTCAATCATTTTAAATTGCACATACCGAGATCGAATTTCAACTTATTAAACCTGCTTTTGTCGAGCGGTTTAGTGAAAATGTCAGCAAGCTGAGTCTCGGTTGGAATATATTCTAAAGATATTTCTTTTTCTTCCACTAATTCACGGATATAATGAAATCTGATGTCAATGTGCTTAGTACGTGAATGTTGGATTGGGTTTTCAAAATATTTATCCCACTGGAATTGTCACAGTATAAAACCATTAAGTCTTGTGTGATTCCATAATCACTCAACATACGTTTCATCCAAACCAGCTGAGTACATACATTTCCAGTAGCAATGTATTCAGCCTCAGCAGTTGAGAGAGATATGGAACTTTGCTTCTTGCTAAACCAAGAAACCAAGCAATTTTCAATATAAAAACAACCACCACTGGTTGATTTCCTGTCATTGATATTACCAACCCAATCAACATCTGAGTACCTAGCCAATTAAACACTAATATCATAAGGATACCAAAGACCCAGATTAACAGAACTTGCGACATATCGAATAATTCGCTTAACAGCAGTTAAGTGAGATTCTTTAGGATTAGACTGATATCTACAGCAGATTTCAACACTTAAAGCAATATCAAGTCTACTTGCAGTTAAGTAAAGCAAACTTTCTATCATGCTACGATACAATTTAGGATCTACATCTTTACCTGTAGAGTCTTTTGAGAGTCTTAGAGTTGTACTCATAGGAGTATCAAAATTCTTACCATTCTCAAATCCGAACTTCTTAATCAAGTTCAAAGCATATTTAGATTGTGAAATAAAAATTCTGTCAGATTGCTGTTTTACTTGCAATCCTAAGAAATAATTTAATTCCCCAACCATGCTCATTTCGAACTTAGATTTCATCAAATCTGCAAACTTAACAGTCATGTTAGTACAAGTTGATCCATAAATAATATTATCAACACAGATCTAAACCATTAAGATATCATCGTTATGTTTCTTAACAAAAAGCGTCTTATCGACACTACCCATTTGAAAATTACGACTTAGTAAAAACTTAGTCAATTTTTTGTACCATGCCCTGGGAGCTTGTTTCAAACCATAGAGAGCCTTTTTAAGGCGGTATACATGATTAGTAAACTTAGGGTCTTCAAACCCTGTAGGTTGTTCAACATATACTTCTTCAAGTAAATCGCCATTTAAAAAGGCACTCTTTACATCCATTTGATAAATTTTAAACTTTCTAAAGCATGCAATGGATATAAAAAGTCTAATTGATTCAAGGCAAGCAACTGGAGCAAAGGTTTCATCGTAATCAATACCTTCTATTTGAGTATACCCTTGTACAACCAATCTTGCTTGGTTTCGAATTATATTTCTAAGTTCACCAAACTTATTTTTGAAAATCCATTTAGTTCCTATAATGTGTTTATCTTTAGGTCTAGGAACAAGATACCAGACATCATTACGAACAAATTGATTAAGTTATTCATGCATTGCTACTATCCAATTTTCATCAGAAAGTGATTCTTTTACGTTTACCGGTTCAATCTGGGATGTAAAGCATACGTAATACATATGTCTTCTAGTTGTCTTCGAGTTCGCGCCCTAGTGAGAGGGTTTCCAAGAATTTGATCAGTTGGATGATCTTTAACAGTCCTTAATTCAGAATTAATTTCACTTGATGAAGTATATGGTTTTTCAATTATAAGAACTTCATCATTATCTAAACTAGGTGCAGGTGTATTCAGGTGATCATCAATGACCACATTAATAGATTCTTGAATCAAACCGGTCTTGTTGTTCAGTACACGATATGCTCGACTGTTTAAAGAGTATACTAAGAAGATTCCTTCGTCACTCTTTATGTCAAACTTTTTCTAGATTTTCACGGTCACGTAAAATTATAACGCCCTGAAAATCGGGGGTCGAGTAGAAACTCAACACCCGAGTTCCAACATATCACTTATGCAACACATTTAATGATGATTGAATGTTGTATGTATTGGTGCATAAAACATGAGTGAGATTAAGCCAAAACAACAAACAACGATCTAGCATATGAGATACTCAAGCAGTAATGGAGCAATGATTCAAATCATATAATCAGTTGAGCATGTTATGAAGTAGAACATAAACATGAATCCACACTTATGCATTTCTAGGTAAAAGCAATGAATATGAAAAAAGGCATATGGAGGAAATCGTACACATCATTAGAGTGGCTGAGAATCCCATCTCAACACCCATTTAAAGAACAGTTTACAAGTATTTATTCGTACAGACATGTTTACGAACACTTAGCATACACATTATATCATATATGGTATGTATTGGTTAACATACGTATTAGGGCAAGTCCTTTCGTCAAAGGATTGCCGCTACACAGCAATCGCATAGCCACAATAGTTAGTCATGGCGTATCTACACTAACGCAGGTTTATACTCATTTAGTCTTTTACTCAAACACTTAGGCTACGCATTGTAACATACACGACGTATGTTAGATAACATGTATTAGGCTAATCCGTTTACCCAGAAGTTGATACACATGCATCTAGCATACATAGACAGCAATTAATCATGGCAAGCACAAATCCGAATTTCATATGTATACGGTATTTTCTACAAATACGAGGAATACAGTATATTCAACCTAGCTAACGTATAACTGAAAAATGAAACGGACATCACTTTATGCATGTGAAATAGCGTCAACATTAGTAATATAACATTAACCGACATTGAAAGCCTTGAAAAACATAACCTATACGTTTATAGTCTGCACCTTTCGCCGGTAAACGAGTAACGGACTTAGTTTAAACACCAAGTCTTTGTCTACGGCACAACGACAACCTATATTATGAAATGGGTTAGCTATTCCATCCCTTACACTATTTGAAACTTTAGAGCAGGTTAGGGTTAAGATTTCTTACCTAAGAACGGGATCAGAATCACCGGAATACCGATACCGATACGATAATTAAGCACATGGAATGGCAGGGAAGGAACCCTGGATTAAACTCCAATTCTCTCTCACTTTCTCTCTCTTTCCTTCTCTCTTTTCTCCTTAGGGTTGCAAATTCGTATGTGAAGAGAGGGTGAGGGTTTAAGGTCCTTATATAGGCCCAGAACTGACCGGAATGGCCCCAGGGCCATGGTATACTTAAGTTATATCCGAAGAGCGTCCGTTTCGATCCAACGGAGCACTTCTAGAGGCCCCTTTTTTGTGTGCGGTCGGACTTAAGCTCCTTAACATTAGATCTAGGTTGAGTTAAGTTTTTGGTCCGATCAGATTTACAGATCGACCGTGGCGCACCAGTTTCAGTTCAACGGTCACCGGTACTCGATCAGGGCCACAAGTGCACCGACATGTGTTGAAAATTTTCCTTAATCTGAGGGTGTATTTGGGTCAGATTCTGACAGTCTGGAAGCTTATATTTGGCCCGCAAGCGACACGTCTCAGTTTACTTAAGTTTGAATTTATTTCAAAAGATATTTACGTTCCTCACACACTGTATTCCGGGCTCAAGTTATGCATTTCTGGACATAGTCAGGACTTGATTTCTGAGATGATTGTCAAGCCCAGCAAGGCATTCATAATCATTTAGTTTCATGGTAATCGGACTTTCGACCGCGGTCCAGGTTCGATACGGAGTTTCGTGATGCTCCCGAGAGCAACTGAGTAATGAGATTGATCCTAGATTTTAGGGTAACCTAGCGTCAATGATTCTACAAGTTTTGGGTCTTGTAGATCGTATTTAAAGTGGTTCAAGCTAATTCTACTGAGGATTCAGTTTAGTACTTAACTAAATTATGCCCTAATTATGACAGAATAAGGTTTTAGGGAAGTTCTACGCCCCCTTTCTGACACTTTTAAGTAGTATATTATTTTAATTATTTTTTTAATAGTTTATCATCAAGTCTACTTCATATTTACCAAATTTCATTACATTTCGTGTTGTAGAAAAATTCTAAAAATTCTAGAAGCAGCAGCTGTCCAAACTAATGATTTTCGAACAGTTGTCACAATGACCTATATTTAACTATATTAAAGTTTTTATTATATTTTTACTTTTTTTTAAAAAAACTAGACTTCTCAAGCTTCAATCTGGCTTTTGAATCACCTAAATCGGCGTCATAACGAGGAAGATATGACTTTTCAAAGTCAGATGAAAAATTACAGAAAATGGGGCATCAAACGGGCCGCCCGCCGCTGTGGCCCGCTCGGCCCGCTGGACCGGGGTGCGCCGCGGTCTGCTAGACTGTCTGGTGGTGGTTTCCGCACCACATGATTTTTGAAGTGGACGTATCTTGTGAACTAGGATGAGTTATCGACGTGCAATATATGATTTTGGGGTAGGAGAAGCTGATCTACCCAAATAACCTATTTATTTCTTAATAGTCCAAAAGGTTAATGATCAAAAACCTATTTTATTTATTTATTTACTATTTATGGTAATTTTTAGTTTAAGTATTGTTTTACATCACCTAAACTTTAAGATTAGTGTCTAATGTGCAATTACTTAGAAAAATTTTAAGGACAAGGTGGTGAAATGTTAGATTTTGAAGGAAATGGGTTAAAAAGGGATTTTGGACTTTGGGATTGAGTTTGGAGAAGTTAATTAGGTGTTAGGATCAACCCATTACTTAAGGACATCTAACTCCAGGTTGGAAAAAATCTGGGATGTTACAAAAATGT
Source organism: Magnolia officinalis (assembly GCA_021015155.1). Lineage (NCBI taxonomy): Eukaryota > Viridiplantae > Streptophyta > Magnoliopsida > Magnoliales > Magnoliaceae > Magnolia > Magnolia officinalis. Next base: position 37,147 of record JAJHSJ010002242.1, read on the forward strand.
AGCACTTGCTGCCAAAAACTCGAAAGTATTTGACAGTCGGCTTCTTATCGAACCACATTTCATAAGCCATTTTATTATTGGATTTACAAGTATAGACACGGTTAATAATGTAGCAGGCGGTATTCACTGCTTCAGCCCATAAATTTCTAGGGAGCTTCATGCTATTCAACATAACATTTTCCATTTCTTGGAGCACTCTATTTTTCCTTTCCACAATACCATTTTGTTGTGGGGTTTTGGGTGCAGCGAATTCATATGATATTCCCTGATCGTTATAGAATTTCTCAAAACCGCTATTTCAAAATCGGATCCATGATCACTTCGGATCTTATTGACTTGAGAACATTTTTTCATTTTGATCCGTTTGATAATCTTTTCACTTCATCAAGAGTTTCTGATTTTGTCTCTTAAAATGAAACCCAGGTGAATCTTGTAAAA
>JAJHSJ010000830.1:0-47465 GCA_021015155.1 Magnolia officinalis
GATGCAGGTGGATCTTCAGGAGGATACAACATAGATACAGGGCAAGGTTGGTAGCGAAGGGTATGCTCAAAGAGAAGGGATCAGGCTTCTCAGAGATATTCGCGCCGATGTATAGCAGGTGGTCTATTAGATCCGTGTTTGGCGCTGGTTTGGCTAACGTGATCTTGAGCTGAAAGGATGGATGTGGAGTCTGCACTTCTGTAAGGGAAAGTGAAGAGCGATCTATATGAAGCAACCAGAGCATTTCGAAGTTAAAAGGGCTGAGAAAAGACTTTGCAGGAGGTCGTGGTTCGACCTGTCGCCTAGGCAGTGGTTTTGATTTCTTCATGGTGGGACATTCAAAATGAAGAATCGGGGGGCTGCAAAGAATGGTTCTCAGCATTGAGACTGAAGGAGGAGTAGGCTTTGGTAATCACAGGAGGAATACCTTGTGTGTAGGTATTGATCAAGTATTTGATGGCCAAGTAAAGCTGGAGAGCGTTCCCTACGTGTCTCTCTTCAAGTTTTCCTCAGGACTGTCCCAAAACGATGAGGAAAAGAAGGATATCTCATGAGCCTTATTCGAATGCGGTAGGCAGTGTATGCCATGGTCTGGTTTAGACTGGTTATTTCACAGGCTATCATGTTGTGAGCAAGTACCCCGGCAAGCAATATTGGGTAGCGGTGAGATGGTAAGAAGACTACGTCATTCTTTTGTGAAGACAGGAGCAAAGGTGTTTGGGCATGTGGATTTAGATCCGGCAGACATGATTAACAAGAAATTCCTGTAGAGAAGTTCAAGTTCTGTGAAACTTCTCTGGACTCGACGATGGCGGAAAAGAAGGACGGAGTGTGATCTTGAGCTATGATGTGAAACAGAAATAAGAGAAAGGGTCAAGGAGCTACACAACGTTGAAGATTGAAGACTTGGTGGAGATTGTTGAGAAAGTCTTAAATCTAAAAGGTTTTGAGAGGTCGTTCGACCGATCGTGGGAAGCTTTGACTGGTCGTGGGAGGCGCTCGACCGGTCGTAGGTTCGAGCCCTGGCATGACTCAAAGTCCAGCGAGTTTTGCTTGTTTTTTTATTGTAGCTAAGATTGGTCGAGGGTCAGCTACGACTGGTCGAAGGTGGGCTACGACCAGTCAAAGACTCGCTACGACTAGTCGTAGGTTACGCAGTTTGTTCCGGATTTTGCGCGAAACTGTGGATTTGAGTCCTTTCGCAATTGGGATGCAGAAGGGAAGTTTCCTAAACTATAAATAGGGGTCCCTAGGGTTATTCTAGGGTATGCTAAGGCTTCCTAAGGGGTTCTAGGTTTCTAAAGGGGTGTAGCAAGGGGTGAGATTCGAGTTGTTCGAATCGGGTAAGTCCTTTCTCTTTGTAATTGATGCTTTCATAGTGGTGATCTGTCGCTTGTGCCGTGTTTTTTTTCCGCAAGGGTTTTTCACGTTAAATCTGTGTATTCTCTGTGTGTGCTTGGTGCCATTGGATTACCATCCTAGATCTAGATCTGTGTGATTCCGCAGGCCAAAAATCCCAACAAACATTAATGCAAGTGAATGAAAATGAATAACTACGGAGTCGTGCAAACTGTTCGCAAGACGTTGACATCCTCTTACTTATATTTTATAGTAAAAAAAAAAAAAAACATAATCTGAAGACAAGACACTCGTTATATATATATATATATATATATATATATATATATATATATATATATATATATATATATATATATATATATATATATATATATATTTTAAAGCCATTCATTTGTTTTGATATGCTGTGGCCACCTAGATTTGAAATTGGCCTGATTTCAATGATAGAAGATGTACACGTACGATGTAGCTCACCTAATGGAAAGCTCATATCTCACACATGTGTCATATTATATAACATTTGCTCGCATGTGTATGTGTACAGTTCCGCGTGGAATTAGCAATCCTCTCCCTATTATATTCACATGCTTGCTGCAATCGGGATAGCTGGTCGTGGGTGGCACACTATTTCTATTCTTATTTTATTTTCTCTTTTATCATTTACTGGCGACATGGACCAAAATAATCAAACACCAAGAGATGAGAAATTTTCATATGCAACCATTGTATGCAAATTTCCACACACAGCCTCATTTTTTCCTACCAAGGTATCACTTGCAAATGTAGGATCAGGTCTATCAATGGTCTGGGTCCTTGCTCTTGCTCGGGTGGTAGACTCTCACGAGTTTCAACACCCGGTCAAGGGTTCAAGTACCCATAGGTGGTGAAATTGATCCACTAGCGTGAGTGTGTGGGTGTGTGTGTGCATGTGTTAAAAAAAAAAAAAAAAGGTCTATCAATGGTCTGACTCAATCTACCAGTAAGAGCTAATAAAATAAGAGCCTGAGAAATTAAAACTTTTTCAATTTTTTTTTATGGGTCTTGTTTCACAGTATGCTCATTTAATAGATTTTTATTTTTATTTTTTTATGATATAACTTTTTTTTATTATTATTATATAACATTCAAATAAGAGCTTTTTTTAAATTGTAAGTACTATTTATTTATTTATTATTATTAATTTTTTTATTATTAATTTTTAAATTGTGACAATTCCATCTTGAATAAGAGTGCCCCCTTCCACTATTTGCCTAGGATGTGGGCCACCCATTATATCAATATTGGATGTGGATAGTTTATCATGTGGAGCCTACATTTGATGTGGACCATTTATTGTGTGGGTACTAAAACCTTTAAAGTGGGCTGTCCAACATACGGGCGTACCTTCAATGTGGACCATTCCTCATTAGGGGCAGACCTTTGATGTGGACCATATCCATTATGTGGGGCCACCCCAATGTAGATCATCCATCATGTGGGGGCACCATCAATGCTAATTGTCTTCCATGTGGAGCCCTTCAATGTCCACTACTGCCCATCAAGTGGAGCCCACATTTGATGTGTCCATCAAGTGGGCCCCACCTTGGAAGTGGGTTGTCCATTATGTGGGTCCATCTTGGATGTGGACCATTCATTGTCAAGGGCCGACCTTTGATGTGGATTGTCCATTATGTGAGGCACACCTTGACGTGGGTCATCCATTAGGTGGGGCCCACCCGATGAGGGTCATCCATCACGTGGGACCACACTTTGATGTGGGCCCATCCAATATGTGGAGACGATCTTTGATGTGGGACTTCCATCATGTGGCCCACTTTTAATGTCCACACCATCTATCTGCGGGGTGCACCTTCTATATGGATCATTCATCATGTTGGGCCACTTAGATATGGGCCATCTATCATGCTAGACCTTGGATGTGGATCGTCATTAGTAGGGCCCCACTTGATGTGGACTGTCCATCACATAGGGCTGCACTCTAACATGGGCCATTCATCATATGAGGTTCACTCCGTCCATTAGGTGGACCCACTTTTATGTGGACTATTCATCATGTGGGCCACATTCAATATGGGTTGTTCACCATGTGGGCCCAACTTTGATGTCTATTGTCCATCGTGTGGGGCACCTTCAATGTCCACCATCCATCATATGGGTTCCACCTTTGAAGTGAATCGTCCATCAGGTGGGGCCCACTTGATGTGGATAGTCCATCATAGGGGCCACTCTTTGATGTGGGCCATCCATCATGTAGGGCCCACCTTTGATGTGAACAGAGAATTATATGGGCTAACCTTGACGTAGACTTTTCATCATATGCAGCCTCACCTTCAATATGGTCATTCATTGTGGCACACCTTTGATGTCAACCTTCCAACATGTGGACCTACATTTGATGTCCACCATCCATCATTTAGGTCCCATTTTTTATTTGGGAATCCATTAGGTAGGGCCCATTTGATGTACATCGTCCATCATTCGGGCCACACTGTGATGTGGGCCATCCATCATGTGGGTTCCACTTTTGATATTAATTGTCCATTATGTGTGCCCACCTTGACGTGACCATTCATCATGCGAGGCCCTGACGCAGGGATGAATTTGATGAGGTTGATCACCGTTTTCCGCGAGATATCTTCTCAGGATAACTACTTCTCTACTACTACTACTACTACTCTCCGAATCCATCAAGCTTCTCTGAACTCCTGAGAGAGACTTCTCGAATCTACGAGGAAGAAAACAAGAAAACAAAAAATAATTCTAATAAATTCAAATTTAATTGATGAATTGAAATAAATGAGTTCACAACCCTTTAAATAGAGATACCAAGTAATAGGAGAGAAATCAGAAACAAACTATAACTAAAACTCCATACAGTTTGTAACTTACTATAAATAGTAAATTTACTTTTATAGTAAGTGTCCTGTGGCTTAACCACTTTATTTTCCTCATTATTTTAAGCGCTTTTCATGTTGAACAGAACTCCTAAAGCCCACGGATAAGAGTTATAATCAACTAAAACTTACTATTTATAGTAAAAACGGAACTAAACATGGAATTCTGCTGTTGATATGATGGAATCTTACAAATTCGGTGTGGGTAACCTGTCATAGCAGGGCTGATTGGCTAAAGTAGCTCCTCCTACCCCAAAATCATATGTGGTATGTCGAGTAACTTATTCTGGTTTGTCAGATATGCTTGTTTTAAGGTTTTGACGGTTTTAATAACTTCTGTCTCTGATTGGGCCTTCATTGATCCATCTTGGACATAAAAGTGTCCGCGACCCGCTTTACATCAGTTCCCTCCAACTCATCCTCAAGTTCTCGTGCTGCTTCGGTTCATGATACTCGGTCTGGTGCGCCGTAACGATACCCGGATCAAAAGTTATAATCAATTTATGGTCCGTCTTCTTTTGGTCTAACCATTATAGGAATGTACCTATGACACATTCTACATCAGATCCCTCCACTTAAAAAAAAACTCGTCATCGAGTTACTCAATGGACTTGGTTTATGATTCTGAGATAACTTTTGATGTCGATATTTATTATTATTATTATTATTATTATTATTATTATTATTTTTTTGTACATGGCATTAGGCTCTTGAGTTGTCACAATACATGTTCTCATGCTTTCCTTAAGTTGACTAGTATCGATCAGATCCTCACTTCTGCCTTCAAGATCTGACATCCTTTTCTGACTCACCTGACAGTGAAGGCAGTTGGCAAGCTAGCCCCAGAGACAAGGCCTATGTGATTTGGATGTCTCTCATGGAGAGCAATCCATCGAATAAATCGTTTATACATAATAATTCATTAAAACTATGAAGTTCAGCCTTACCTCGATAGTATCTTTTTATATGATTTAGATTATCTCCCTCATGACTAATCGTGGGGCAAAGCCGTCATCGTCGCTAGAACTCACATTATCTGGTATAGCTCTACGATTCACCACTGGTAGTGCTCTACGAAAATTCAAGTTGTGCCGTATAGTACTACGGGTGGTTGAGCATCACATAGGGCTCATGGCGGAATTAGTGTATCCACAATACATAGTAGAGGTTGCCTGATTCTCCTAATTATTCTAAGCACTTTTCATGTTGGACATAACTCCTAAAGCCCAATGGATGAAGAGTTATAATTAGACTAAAACTTAGTATTTATAGTAAAAACGGAATTACACATGGAATTCGGCCGTCGATATGATGGAATCTCGCAAATTCAGAGCGGGTAACCCGGCATAGCTGTGTTGGTTGGCTAAAGTAGCTTGTCCTACCCCAAAAATCATATATAGTACGTCGAGTAACTCATTCCGGTTTGTGAGATATGCTTGTTTTAAAGGTTCTGACGGCTTTGATGACTTCTGCCTCTGATCGGGCCTTCTCTGATCCATCTTGGACATGAAAGTGTCTGCGACCCGCTCTACATCAGGCCCTATCTTCAACATGTGTTAGTCATTATATGGGCCCACATGTGAGAGAAGCATTATAAATAGAAAAAAAGGGTAGGATAAGAATTAGTTAAAAAAAATTGGGGAGAAATTTATCCCAAGTTAGCCCAAAAAACTCTCTGCTAGCTTAATAAGTCTTAAAAAATTATGAACTTTCCTTCATTAAAGAGTTATGAGATAAAAACTCTTATTTGTAAATTTTGTAGAAGAAAAAAATAGATGACTATTAAACAATCTATTAAAAAAAATACTTAAAATTTTGCAAATAAGCAAATATACTCATATTTGTAGAGATGACAACCAACTCCTTAAAACTCTTCCTCATTTTTCAAGAAAAGACTTACAAAAAGAGTTAATTTTGATTAAAAATTCAAAATTAATCGTTAAAATGACGTCTTTTCGAAACCCTTTAGCATAATATGTAGAGCTCGTTAATAGCTTTCCAGCAATGCACTAAACGCATGAAATGAGTAATTGATCTCAAAATTATTACGGTGAGAAGCTATAATGCACAGTAGACCCTTGGATCAAACTTTCTATCCAATATCTTTCAATGCTAATCATCTATGAGATTTTCCTTTACTTATCGTACATTGGACTCTCCACTTGAAAAATTAAACTGGTTTTCGATTTTTAGAATTCAAGCAGCACCTTAGTACACTATGCCTTTATAACATGTCTTCTTTGGCTTTGACAACAACTGATTTTCCTTCTTCTATATCAGGTTACAGATGCCCCAGACATGATTGCACATGGCCTTGCTTTGTCACACATTACCTATAATGACACATGAGTTATTGTATGACAACAAAAGCTTTCCTAAGCTAGGTTCTTGTATCATGTGAGGGCATGTTTATTCCCCTGTTTCTATCCACAAAATATTTAAAATAAAGCATGAGTATTTTCATCAGTCAAAGATTTCCTTCAATAGAAAAGGATGACTGATCAGTGCACCCAGCAGTACTAAAAGTTGAAAGGTAGGGTTTAAAAAGAAAAACTTTCTTACTCTGCTAGAGGTTGTGGATGATACACAGACACTTAGACATTGCATACTTGGTATACAATTAAGTGAAATGATCCAATTCTCTCATAGCACTACAATTCTCTCATAGCACTATAAGTTATAGTGCTCTAGTTGCATTGGTTCACATGGACAATTCAATAGATTGATCTGAACCATTTAGTAAGTCCAGAACATTTTTCATCAAATAGATGTGAAAATTGCACTCATCTATTATCCAATTCATATTTGTCTATATTTTCTATAGCCATCCCTTATCTAAGTCATGAATAGGATAGTTAGAAATTGGTTCTTTAGAAGCATAAGCAATCCTCCATGGCCTTTACAAGTAGATGGATCAATGGTTTATTATACTATTTTTGTGTAAAAAATATTGACTGTCCATATTAAAGGTCATTGATAAATGGTTAACATAATATATCAGTGTAATATTTTTATGGTAGCCCATCATCATGTGTGTTGACCCCGTGAACAGTGTAGATCAATGGATTGGACTGTCCAAGTGTCCCAATGAAACAAGGAGCATTGCAACTTACAATGATTTGAGAACACTAAAGCATTTCTTTCCAATTAATTTAAATTAAATTGTCAAATTATGGGTCCCATTTTAGATGCATTATGAACCAAATATTAACCTCATTGGATTATCTATTGGATTTGTGGACATTTGTTAAATGATTAGGAACAAAAAAAATATCCATGGGTTCTATTTCAGCAAACAAGTGTCTACAAATCAGAGAGGTTTTTTTTTTTTTTTTTTTTTTTTTTTTTTTTTTTTTTTTTGGGTTAGCCATTCCCACTAGGGATCGATACCAAGACCTTAAGTGTTGAAACGAGGTATCTCCACTCAGTCTGCCAGTTGAGCTATGGATCTGGGTGTAATCAGAGAGGTTAGGTTGAGATAAGTAAGTTTGGTTTATGATTAATTATAAGTAGCTTTTTTTATTTAGGGGGCATTGGGATCATAAATTACTTAAAATAAGCTACTTATATACTAAAGGGATGACAACTTTTAAGTTACTTAAAATAAGTTGAAGTGATTAAGTAACTTTAATAACCCGATTGGATACCACCAAATAAATTACTTTTTTCTACTTACACAGTACATAAGTAACTTATTTGTAGTAAGTTCCATTTAGATATCATCAAATAAGTTACTTTTTCTACTTACAACAGTGATAAGTAACTTATTTGGGATAAATAAATTTGGTTTGAGATCAATTATAAGCAACTCTTTTACTTAGTTACTTGATCACTTTAGTTTATTAAGTAGAAACTCCGATGAGCTTTTTGAGGCATAAGTAGCCTATCTTAAGTATCTTAAGATCCATACCCCCAGAATAATTGAACTTATTTAAATCCTAAAATACTAAAAAATCTCAAAACCATCATTTGTAGAAAAAATAATAAATTTTAACTTGTATTTCCAAATTAACTCCTGAAATAATCTTATTTTGAAAAACCAATAATCCCCAATTGCCTTTAGCATGGCTGAGCTGTAAAACTGACCCTTGAGTCAAAACTTTATAGCCTGATTTCTTTCGGTCCCAACCGTACATGAGGTTGATCCTGACTTCGTCCTTACACAAATTGAATCTCCCTACTCCCTCACCTTCAAAAGCACCAAACCATTAAACGGTTCCTAGCAACCGCCACCAACTTTGAACAAGAAGAATAAAAACAAAACAAAAGGGCCCACCAGAATGTTCATTTCCAACACTGCCTTTTAAAATAAAAAACAAAAGCACACGTTACTTTTACCAGAAAACCTCATTTTCACAGAGGTTTCCCAACCAAAAAAATCTTCTTTAAGCACAGTGTAGTAAGATATATACATATAATACATCCTGTTCATGGGTTCAACTACCCATTATGATGAAATCTCAGTGTGGTGTGAAGACGTGTATAAAATAATAAGAATACATAAACACTATCATCTTTCGAATGAAATCCTTTCAATGTGTATAAATACACCATTACGGATCAAAAATACACCCAACATTCACAAGTCTCACCGTCCTTCATTGATGATATCTGATCCCGACAATGAAGTCGACGTAGACATAGACCGCTGCACATCCTCGAACGTGGGGTGGGACCGGTGAACAGACCACCGTCGATACTTAGACCAGTTCTTGGGTTCCAATTTACTAAGCAAATAAGCGTCCATTCCCTCTCCCTCTGTATCATCCACATCCAATCCACCATCTAGCAACTTCATGGCCTGCCTCATGGTGGGCCGCGCACGTGGGTCCGAGTACGTGCACAACAATCCCAATTGCAGCAACCTCTCAGCTTCCTCAGTATCGACCCCACTGTTGAGGTTCAACCGTAGGTCGACAGCCTGGACCAGCTTGCCCTGCTCCATCAGACCCCACACCCACTCAATCAAACCTGGCTTACCGACCTCGACCGGCCGTCGTCCACAGATCGTTTCCAAGATCAACACACCAAAGCCGAACACGTCCGTCTTCTCCGACGCCTTGCCGCTCTTCACCACCTCCGGTGCCATGTACCCGACCGTTCCCACCACACGTGTGGTACTCAAGGCTTGGGCGTGTCCATGCATACGTGCTAAACCAAAATCACCCAACCTCCCATTCATTTCCCTATCTAACATAACATTGCTGGCTTTGATGTCCCTATGTAGGACTCTGGCTTCCCATCCCTCGTGCAAATATAGGATCCCATTTCCTATGTCTTTTAGAACTCTAACTCTAGTTTCCCACCCTAACAAAGACTCTTCTCCACAATCGAAAATCCTCTTGTCTAAGCTCCCATTCTCCATGAAATCATATACTAGCATCAAGCTACTGTTCTCTCTCTTGCACCACCCTCTCAGCCCCACCAGATTCCGGTGCTTCAACCGCCCAAGGCTCGACACTTCCGCCAGGAACTCCCTCATTCCTTCGTCGTTATTGTGCGAAATGCATTTCACTGCAATCTCGATCCCGCCGCCTAACTTCCCTTTGTAAACCTTCCCATTGCCTCCGATCCCAATCACGTTCGCTTCAGAAAACTCATCCGTCGCGCTGAGGATCTCTTTGTACCGCATCCGATGCGGCCAGTACTCCAATTCCCATTCTTCCATGTCCTCCTTCTTTCTCTCTCTCCTCTGCCGCAACCGCCGGAGCCAAAACAGAGCAATCGTAAAGGCGGACCCTGTGAAAACAATAGCCCCTACCAAAACTCCGGCGATGAATCCCTTCGATTGGATGATCGAATCGCTCTTCGGAATGAAAGACGGCAGGTTCGAAGTGATCAAAGCTTCGTGGGCTGAGAAATTCGAATTGCTGAAGCTCCAAGCCAGAATCCGATGGCTTTGGACCAACTGTCCGGTGGCCGCACCGAATCCGACATACATTTCATCGAGGAATACATCGGAGAGATTCAATGGCCCTGATATAAGGGGGCGATGAGGCTTGCGGGTCCCTGCAGGGGCCATCGTGACATTAAGATGGAAATCAGAGTAGTCGATCCAAACCTGGTAATTGTGGCCGTTGTTGAGAGTGAGGTTGATGAATGCATCATCACCAGCATCGGACGGCCAGAAACCAGCGGCGTGTGAGTAGTTGGACGTGAGGGAATTGACGTCGACGCCAACGTGGTTGGCGTCGATGTCTTGGAATTCAGGGTTCTGGAAGAGATCGAATTCGACGGCGAAGACGTGGTTTTCGGGATCGCGATCGTTCGTGGCGTTGAAGAGGCCCAGGTTTTGGGCGGAGCTGGTGCCGTTGATGCCTGGGGCGGGGGCGAAGAGAAAATAGAGGCCGTGGCCAGGGAGGACGCCTTTCAACCGCGAGATCGAGAAGATGAAGGAGGTAGAGAAAGGGAGAGGCAAGTAGGGGTAGTTTGGGGATTTTGCTGGGATTTTGGTCTTGTAGAGGGCGCGGCCTGTGTCGAAGGCTCCATCATTGGTGAGGGAGAGGATGCGAGATTGGAGGGTGGCGTTGCCGTAGAGACTGAGATTGGACGATTCGAAGCCGTTGAAGTGGAAATCGACGGCGGATGATGAGTGGAGGAAGAGGAGGAAGAGGAGGAGGAGGATGACGAAAGGTAGTTTCGTCATTAGCAGCAGACGCTGCTATGTCTGCGGGTGAGATGTGAAAAGAGGGAGGGAGGGAGTGGTTCGCGTGTGGGTTTTTGAAGGGTGGAGGAACGGAGGGTCAAACGTGTGGTGGGATGAGGCGTTTGCGTTTGGGATAAGGCCATGGAGTTCAATGAAATTACGAAAATATCTACGGATTCCATTATTGAATGTTGAGGCCCATAAAGGCAGTCCACGGGAGCAGATCAGCTGTTAATTACCCGGGTAACACCTTACCGTGTGGGGCCTACCTTGATAAATGTATTTTATATCCACGCCGTCCATCCGTTTTCTCATCTCATTTAATTACATTATTCTATAAATTCAGCAGATCCAAATCTCCTGTGGACCACACAAGTGTAAAAAGTGGCAAACGACCATTAAAAGCTTTTGTAAGGCCTATAAGTTTTGATTAAGCTAATATTTAGCTTTCTCTTCATCGAGGTCTGTTTTAGCTTATCAAATAGGATGGAAAATAAACATTATAGATTTTATATTGTGACATGAGAAATTTTCAATGGCAAGAGTTAAAATCACCACTGTTTCCTATGGTGTGGTCCACTTGAGATTTGATCCTGAAATGAGCTGTAAAAACAGATGGACGGCATTGACATATAACACACTATCAAGGTGGCCCCACGGAAAGGGTAACACCTAATCCGCTCCCTAGACCGATCTACCTGAGTGCTATCGTGGTCCGCAAACTGGACTGTGGAACCTGTCGGAGCCAGGATGGTCCAGCGTGGATATGTTAATATGATCTTAATCATTTGAAAAGTGTACTTGAATGTCAATCGTGAATTCTTTTATAAATTTATCTATCAATTAATCAAATTGGAACGAAAACATTTTTATGCCACCTCAAATGGAATCAGAATCTACCGCTCGAACGGTTCAGATCATTAGTATCCCCGGCTGCAAATCTTATTCTGATCTGTCCTGCAATGGATATGAGATCCATGTCGTTCATCAGCTGAGCTCAATGTGTGTGCGTTGAATGATAATATCATTGGTTACCTTCGTTTAATAATTCATGTCCTCTTAAATGGTTTTGGTCATTGAAACATAACCCATATTAAAAATTGCTTTTTAACTACTTGTTTGAATGGAAATAATGGCAAGCCTTTTTAAACGGTCCATTCTTTCCGTACAATAGCGAAACACTAGATGATGGGAGAGCCAACGAGCAAGTCCATCCGGCCCATACCCCAAGCATTGATTTCAAACCCAGCCCAGGCACTTGGGCCGATTTTAAGAACCTAAGCCCTGACCGTCCATTGCAGCCCCCTCATCCTCTCTGCTTAGGATACACTATACAGACAAGCTATGAAATACATCGTACTCCGAAAATAAAATGAAATCGTGGATCATTACATCGTACTCCGAAAATAAAATCGTGGATCATGCTCCAAAAGTTTCCTGGATGGGAAGATTCTAGCCGTCATTCCAAGACAGGCCGAAGAGGATTGCGTGGTGTGCCATACACCACCGACCTCTATAATGTGTAGACGTCACCAAGCTCTGTGAGCTCAACCCTAATGTATGTGTTATATCCACACCGTCCATCCATTTGGCAAGATCATTTTAGTTCATGAGTCCAAAAGAAGACAGACCAAAATCTCAAGTGGACTGCACACAGAAAGAAGTGGAGACAGTAATTCCTACCATTGAAGCCTTCCTATGGCCACCATGAAGTATGGACGGCCAGAATCATTCCATCTGAGAAATATTTGTGCAGGTCCATCACGATTAAAAGAGGTCAAAGCTGCACGTCTGACTGTCCCCAATCTCGGTTTTTGGCTACTCTTTGGCACGCGTGTGATTCTAGATAGAGGGGTGCATCTGTAGTTTTCTTTAAGCTCAGGGGCAATTTCAATTATCTTGTTTCTTCGAATGTGAAGCTAATAAAACAAGCGGCGCCTGCCGGCTTTGAAGAAAACTCGCCTAGGAGCAAGCGAGTCTGAAAATGGATATCGAAGGATAACGTAAGTGTGACACGCATGGTAGGCTTCGGTGAGAAAAGTCTTTATGTGCATGAGATCTGTCCCGTCTATCAGGTCCAGCACCTCATATAAAAATTTAAAATCATGGCCCACCTTAACTTTAAAATCGAGTGATTTTTGGAGCTGCCCTTCAGGTAAGAAGCGTCCTATGAACGCCCCTAGACACTGGAGAGGGTGAGTCGTCGACATCCTGTTGTCGGTTTTGGTGCTCGACATGACTCTCGGACAATCTACTAACTAATCCTCTTTTTACATGACGGATGGTCAAGGAAAGAGTGAGGAGGTGATGGGCCGCACGTTGATTAATTCTCACACGTGTGACAAATCGGGAACACGTACCAGGTGTGTCTCAGTGGGTCCATGGTATGTGATTAATGTAGACCACGTCATACCTCCAGCCATCAAATTTTAAGGACGCGAATTTCCGGAATCACTTGTAGCCTTTTAAGCTCCTTTTAGCCTACTTTGGTGTGTGCATTGTACCCGTTCTCGTTGGCAGGTTCATTTTTAGGCCGTGAGTAAAAAACGAGGCGGATCAAAAAACGAACGGTGCTATGTGAGCCTTTCTATGATGTATGAGTAACTATCGATGCCATCCATCCATTTTTTCAGATTATTTTAGGGCCTTAGACCAAAAATTAGACGGATCCAAATCTCATGAGGACCACACCACAAAAAACAGTGGTGACTGAACTGTTACCACTAAAAACTTCCCGCGGCTCACTGTATTTGCCATCCAACTCATGGTAAGCGTTCAATCACCATTGTTTTCTTGTGGTGTGGTCCACTTGAGATTTGGATATCTCATTTTTTAGCTCATGCTTTAAAATGACATGAAAAATAGAGAAATTGCGTGGATAAAATACCTCTATCATGGTGGTGCCTATGTTGCTCAACCAACGAGTTAGATAAAAAAACTCAACTGAGCCACACCCAGGCCACACCCGGGGAATAGTAACACTGAAGAAGTTTCAATGGCAATTTTGATTTTTGAAAAATCAAAATTTAAAATTTTTCGCTTATGTCCCACATCAGAAATGGAAAAGAAAACAAATGGTTTATATGAGGTAGTGTGTGTAGTATTTTTACTTGGAGTTTTGGAGATTGAAATACTTGAGTTGTGTGTTTCAGTGTGTAGCATTGACATACATGCTCGTGCTCGGGCATAAGCATGTCAGTGTGGCTGTAGTGGCACTAGTTGACATACTTTTCACTTCACAGAGTGGTCACTTCCTTGCGACCTTACATGAACCGTCATGAGACGGTGTGATTGCGATGTGAATGGTATAATATGAGCTTGGGGTGCAAGTGGTCTGATATGAGCCTAGTTTTTATAGACTACCGAAAACGATCGAATTATTAATCTAAATGGTCAACCATTTTTTAAAATGACTAGTAGCCTAAAAGCTATACGATCTGAAAACGGACTGGCTTTGATGATCCAACGATCAGATATTTTAATCCAACGATTTGAAACGGCCTAAATTAATGATCAACGATCATAAATGTTTTTCAAACGTTCGGAACCATTGATGGCTACCTAGCAACGGTCCACTAGAGGTGGGCATCTGAGACCCGATCCGGTGGATCCGCCCCGAACAGACCCGACTCGGTACCGTTCCGAACAGATCCGACGGCTGAGATCTGTCTGATCGGGTCTGGTCACCCAGATCCGTTCGTCTTTCGGATCGGGTGCGGATAGAGGTATATCCGGACCGCCCCGACCCGGATACCCGACCCGAATGGACCCGACCCGAATCGATCAGACCCGACCCGGCGGGTACTATAAATATAAAGATTTTTACCCTAACCCGACCCCTCTTTCATTTCTTACCCGACCGGCCGACCCTCTTTCATTTTTACCCTAACCCTACCCTTTTTCTTACCCTACCCGGCAAAAATCGTCTTCATCAGCGCCCGCCGTCCGTCAGTGTCCCGCCGTCCGTCACCAAATCTTCTTCCTGTTTTCAGTTTCTTCCTCTTCTTCATCAGCGCCCGCCGTCCGTCAGTGTCCCGCCGTCCGTCACTGTCCCGCCCGAACGAACGCACGATCCGAAGATTCTGAACCCGCCTGTCTGCTCGACGGTGGCCTGAAACTGAAAGTATTTATACCTCTCTCTCTCTCTTATGCTGTTATGCAAAATTTCAATTTCATTTTTATAATTTTTTTTCTCCCCATTTTATTTAATGCTGGAATTTGGATAAGTCAGTCAACTTGGCTCGATATACAGGCCTACGAGTCACTTGTAGCTTCCATGCATCTGAACTGAAGTAGGTAAATATAAACATTAGGCGGGCACACGTGTGTAGGGCCCACCCGTGATGAGATCAATCCTGTCCATCAGGTGTGCCACCCATGATCAATCCTGCCCAAACATTTGAAATGTGTAGGGCCCACCCTTGATCCCCGGTACAAGATGTTTATGGCATAAATTTTATAAAAGAAAATATCTTTTTAATATTTTAATTTCGGCCAGATTTTCCTGATAATTTCCGCCATGGTAAAACCTAATCATATGTTCAAATAAGTACTTTTAGTATTTTTATGGGATTTTTTCTGCAAAATTCCTCAGAAGCTGGATTTTACCACATAATGCTCTGACAAACAGAAATTCCCAAGAATTGCTTTTTTGAGGTTGAAAACTTGAAATGACCCAAATCACATGGCTCATCTTTTTTTCTCCAAGAACCAATAAAGTCGAGAAATGTGGGGCCCATGTGGTGCGCATTTAATATCTATCCCGTCCAACAAATGCACTCCATCTTGATGATTGGATGAAATAAAAATCTGAAATAAAAATCAGGCCGATCAAATCATTATATGGGCCACCACACGAAATTAGAATTTTTCTTTTCTTTTTGGTTCCATACATTGTTTTTATGGTGGCCCACCAGATGATGGAGATCGGCTTGACTTTTGATTATTCTGATCATCATGCTAGGATGCATCTATTGGATGTGTTGGATGCACCGGATGAGCCCCACAATTTACCAACATAACCACCATTTAGAGGAGAAAAAAGGGTATTTGGGTCATTTCAATGTGGATCCTAACACCCCCACTTTACGTATGGCAATGGTGTACGGTGATCCGGAGCAATGATCTGGTGGGCCACAAAGTAAATGTGTAGGGATTGCAAACTATGACCATTGGTCTGTCAGTTCCCACCCTGGGCAGACCATACTCTGAGAATATTCAAGATTGAAGGATCCTAACTACCAATCTTGGACCTTTTTACAGTTGAATGTGGACTATTGCTGTATTTTTCTTCTCAATCCTAATTAGCAGGCCATGAACCAAAGGGTTGGGATTTTGCCCCAAAAAGAAGATTTTTAATGCAAGGTCGATCCCCGGTACAAGATGTTTATGGTTAGCTTCCATGAGGTCGAGCTTTGTGGCCCCATAATATTGCATTTTATTGGGGCTATCATGCAATACTGCCAAATATCATTATCATGAAATATTGTTATGAAGCTTTTCAACAAAAATATTTGTGGGTCCACAGTGATGTGTCTACATTGCTTTCTTTGCTTATATGTACTCATAGATTGATTACTGGCTATGTACTCTAGTCTTAATATGTACATTGCTTTCTTTGGTTATATTATCTCATTATTGCTTTCTTTACTTAGATTATTATTGTGACTTGTGATTTGTAAATTGTAAGTTAGATAATTAGTTACCCGTTTGAGGATTTCTATGTGGCCATACATAGATATAGTGTGTTTTTGGTGGCATAGAAATCGCTCAAATTGTCCCTTTTTGGACAGTTCAAGGTTAGATGGATAGTATGCTTTCATATAACCTATTTAAATGTTCATGCCTGATCCGCGGTCCATCTCCTCGTTTCTCTCTGGATATGTTTCTTTCGTTTCGTATCTAATGCCAAATATCTTTACATTGCTTTAGATATTTGGCATTGGAATGTAACGTAAGATCAACTTATCTGGAGAGGCATGGGGAGATGCTGCCGGATTTTCGGTGTGGACGTTTAAATGGGAATATGAAAGTATTACAATCTATCCAACCTTGGATGGGTAACTAATTTAGGATTTAGTATAACTCTGTTAGCATTAGATGGCTAATGCTAATATGATTTAGTATATTTCAACTATCAGATGGAAAGTGAGGGTCTTTCCAATACCCTGTCCCCGGCCCCTGGTGGTCGATCAATTACATCGCCTCTGATCCTTGAAGATGAAGGATTAGGTCTTGAACATAGAGAGGTGCCCGTCGACGTGGTTGATACTAGTACCACACATCACAGGTTGCGGGAACTACGAAAAAGAGGTCGGCAGTGTGGGACGATTTTGAAGAAGTAACCCTGAAGAACAACCAGGTAAAGATACAATGTAAGCACTGCAAGAATCAGTACACTAAGCAAGCAGATGGTTCGACCACAACATTGAAGAAACATCTAACAAAGTGTCTTAAAAAAGCGAGAAGTGGGCTAAGGCAACAAACACTTGCATTTTCGCAATCTGCAGGGGGTCCGTCAGTGTCCATCTACAAGTATGAGAAAGAGTTGGTGAATGAATGGACGGCCAAGTTAATTATTTCAGATGAAAGACCATTTCAGATGGTAGAGAGTCCTGCTTTTGTTGGACTAGCCAAATGCCTTAACCCCAAATACGAGAAGGTCTCTCGTACAACAATCAAGAGGGTGTGTATGAAGATGTATGAAGGCGAGAAGGTCAAGTTGAAAGGAGAGTTGGCCACAATTTCCCGAATTAGCCTGACATCAGATTTGTGGACTGCATCCAATCAACGAAAGGGTTATATGTCCCTAACTGCTCATTACGTTGATGCCGAATGGAGGCTTTGCAAAAGAATAATAAACTTCCGTTATCTTGCGCCTCCTCATAGTGGTTTGATGATTTCAGACTGCATACACAGATGTCTAATGGAGTGGGGAATTGAGAAGAAGATTATGACAATTACACTAGACAATGCGTCCGCAAATGATAGCGTGATATTGAATTTGCGCAGCCAGTTTAAGGCCACCGGTGACTTATATTTTGGTGGAAAAATATTTCATGTTAGGTGTTGTGCCCACATCCTAAACTTGATTGTACAAGAAGGCCTTAAAACAATAGATCCCACGATCGAATACATAAGAGAGAGTGTGAAGTACATACGGGGGTCACCTTCACGATTACATGCATGGAATGAGATCGTGCAGCGGTTAAATTTGTCAACTCAGCGAACGATGAAGTTGGATGTTATGACACGTTGGAATTCAACTTTTGAAATGTTGGATTCAGCGATAGATTTGAAACCTGCCTTCTCTCACTATGCGGAGCGTGATAGTGCCTATATTTGGCTGCCTTCTGAAGATGATTGGTCAAGAGCTGTATCAGTTCATAAGTTCCTTTCTGTTTTTTACAACTGCACAAAGAAATTTTCGGGCTGTAAGTATCCAACAGCAAATATATTTTTGCCTGAACTTTGGAAGGTAAAAGATGCCTTGCGCAAAAGTAGTAGTGGACAAGACTTTTTACAATTCATGACCATGGGTATGCAGGTAAAGTTTGATAAGTATTGGTCTGAGTGTAGTCTGGTAATGGGTGTTGCGGTCGTTCTTGATCCCGGTACAAGATGTTTATGGTTAGCTTCATATGTAATAGGTTGTATGGTGTGACGGGTGTTGGTGAGGCTGAAAAGATTTCTGGTGCAGCCAATGAATTATACAATTTGTATGCGTGTGCCGCAAAAGAACAATCTCCTCATGTGGGTTCCAGTTCTGCTGTTGATAAATTGCAAGAAGACACGATAGATGATTTCATGTCTTACTATACACAGCTGAAAGGGACTCAATTTCAGATGCATAGATCAGAACTTGAAGAGTATCTCAAGGAGGATATTCTAGTTCTAAACAAAGGCGAAGATTTTGATGTTTTGGAATGGTGGAGGTCGAGATCTGGTAAGTTGCAGTACCCTGTGCTTTCGTTAATGGCACGCGACATATTATCAATTCCAATTTCAACTGTGGCTTCAGAATCCGCTTTCAGTACGGGGAGTAGGGTCGTAAACAAGTATAGAAGCTCACTTACACCTGAATCGGTTGAAGCGCTCATTTGTACCCAGGATTGGCTGCGTCCGATGTGGGAGAAAGAGACCTCTATTGATGAGGAGTTCGATGAAGAGGAGAGTGACAAGATTGAAGAGACAGTGCCTGCAGCTGCAATATGATTTTGATGCCTTCTAATTTTGTTATATCATGTTATTTGTAATTTTGTTAAAACAGTTACATTGAAGTTTTATGGTTATGTTTTATGGGTGGATGAATATTTATCTTTTTTCTTTAGTAATATTCAATTAGATAATGTTTTTTAAATCTCTTATTATATCGTTAGGTACTTACAAACATTCATAACTTTAATATCTTTTTTTTTTTGTCCTAAGCTAACCAGATATACAGTAGATATGTCATCGGAAGATGATTCATCGGCGGATATTTGGAATTATGGAGTCCAAACCTACTCCCAGGATGGAAAGATAAAGTTGAAATGTAAGTTGTGTGGAAAACAGTTTGTCAACAAAACAAATCGACTCAAATTACATTTGTCTTGTCGGGGAGGAGACGCTGCACCTTGTAGCAAAGCTTCTCAGGAGGTCCGAGATTTATTTGGAGCCATTCTCGATTCTAATGCAAAGACTTCCCACACCCCTCACCCTGCAACTACAACCAATACAACTAACCAAAGAATATATAAAAGTAGGCCTGTAATAAATGAAGAAGGGTTTAGCAGAGGAACTGCAACTAGATCTAGTTCCAGGCCTTCCACAACCACAATTAGTGGAGAAGAAGAACAAGAGAGAATTTTAAGGGAGCAAGAAGAACGAGATTTTAAAGAGGCCGTCAAAGAAAGCATGCAAATGGCATACAAATCAAGAAGTACCAGACAACAACATCCACCTCCGAGACAACATGATGCTGAAGCAGGCACAAGTAAACCATCAAAGTTTGTTAAAAGTCTTGCAGCATTTTATAGGCTATTGGGAATCCCGTACAAATCAGATCATAAAAAGCGTCTGAAAAAAGTTCTTGCATCTGTGAATGACGACGATGGGAAGAGATCCCCACCATCCGATTCAGCAGAGGTGAACGACCATTTGTTGGACACATCCAGCTCGGAGTCGCCCAAGAGTTCTCCTGCAGTTGAATCTGTAAAAAGAGAACCGAAGGATGAATCTGGCGACGAAGGTGGAGGTGGAGGAGGGGGTTACTATCACAGACAAGGTTCATATAGTTACATGCCACAAAGGCATTCATCATATAGAGGGTATTGAATGTATGAAAGTTTTACCTAATCTATATGTCAGTATATTCATGTTAGGTTTTTTTACTTTTGATTTTGGACATGATGTTGGACATGGTTTACGTCAGTATGTGCATGTTACTTAATCTTTTTCTTTTTCGTTCTTTCTTTCTTTCTATATTTCTCTTTTTAAATTTTAGCTTAAAGTGTGTTTGGTACTAAATTTCATGAAAATCTGCACCAAATTAGACTGATTAGTCATGAAATCTCGGTTTGACTTATGTACAGCTCTAGTCATTAATTGGATGTGTGGGATTTGTGCAATCTTTGCGAAATTTAGTTGCCATTATTATGTGACTATTCCTCTTCTCTCTCACTCCCCTTTGTTTTTTTCCAAAATTTTTCATTCTTTCGACTTGTGTACAGCTCTAGCCATTAATTGGATGTGTGGGATTTTTCCAAAGACACCAGATGATGCGATGAGACCAGGGACACCAGAAGATGATCTTTTCAGCTTGGAACTCTCTCCTAGGAGTAAGTCATCCATCATCACACTCAAAGTGGGATTTAGTCATAATACCCAACAAGTTTCAAACAAGATGTTGGCTAGATTGCTTGCCCTTGTCGCTCCCCTTGTTGTTCACCTCTTGTGTCTCACCACCTGGGATCCAAACCATTCAATTAAGTAGCTCACAGTGTGGATGGAACACTTGGTAGGAATCACACCATTGGGAGATCTTTCAATCCATACAGACCATGATTGGAAAAGAACAGGAATCTTATAGCTGAGGTGTCACTCCTGCTCCTGTTTCTGGACCCATTCTAGCTACAATCACTTCCACTACTGTGATTCTATCAAGACTTCATTGTCAAATCAATTTAGTGATTGCTATATACAGTGTTGTGATTTGTGAATATACCATCTCTAACGTGATGCATCCCAGGAGTGGACCTCAGAATCGATCCAATCAGTGGACTTGCCTTTCAATATCCCACAGCCATATTGTCTCTAGCTGCTTCGTTTTGGGTGTGTTTGGTTGCACCAAATTAGACTGATTAATCAGGAAATTTGGGGTAGACAAACACACCCTTAGAAAACATGTAACTGGTAAAATTCAAAAATCAGAAATTCAGCAAAGTGGGGAGTTTCTTTTAATCATAAAATTTCTGTCAGATGAAAGAATTTAAAGAGTAGAAATTTGGTTTGTGGAAAACTTGACATGGGCTGATGGGCATGTGCATATACATCATGAGTTTACATATTTCTACATATCGCCCCACACAAAGCGAAACAGTTCAAAAGAAGTTTGATTATTAAGGGAAACAGTTCAATGCTTGCTTCAAAATAATGAATCAACAATATGCCAGTATCATGAGGATCTCATCACCCATCCAATCTTGACTGGACCGTGAGCCTCACATCTCATCATCTGCTCTTATATTTTAGCAGGTGATGGGTTATGTCGGGTCCCACAATCAAATATTATTCCCCTTTCCTTCAATTCTTACCACCTGCTATACATGGGGGTTATCTTGATTCTTGAGCAAATTAGAGACAAGTGAAACAGAGGGTACTTACAAATAAAAGCTTGAAGGACTTGGTATTGAGAGCTGCTGAACTGAGTTAACTTGAACTCTGATTTGGTGGATGAGTCAATAAAGAGAATACACAATTATGAGGATAAATTACATAACTGCCCTAAGTGCCAAGCAAAATTCTCAAATGTTGCCACTGAAGATGTCAAGAAAGCAATAGAAGTAATGACTTCAATTT
Source organism: Magnolia officinalis (assembly GCA_021015155.1). Classification (NCBI taxonomy): domain Eukaryota; kingdom Viridiplantae; phylum Streptophyta; class Magnoliopsida; order Magnoliales; family Magnoliaceae; genus Magnolia; species Magnolia officinalis. The sequence goes on from JAJHSJ010000830.1 coordinate 21,961, forward strand.
TACAAGGTCAGAGATTGGACTTGGAATTTAGACCTAGGCCTAACAAATCCATTTGTAAGTTTCTGACCATTGAGTTCTACATATTCGTTATTTTCTAATGCAGTGCCTCAATTGATTTCTCATCATGCAATAAGAATTGAAAACAACATTAACTGTTAACTGTGTGATGGAATTGAAAACAACACATGTTCAAGCATGGCACATGCATGCTAGATCTAATCCATCCATTAGGTTGGTTAGACAATGTACATGTTTTCCCAAAACAAAATCTGGCATGATCAGCATGCAGGCCACTATATTGGAAACATGTGGATGGGTTAGAAAACTTCTACCAAGTTTTTCAGAGCTGTACATTTGTTTAACAAACTGTGGCCCACCTGACCAGTGATTCAACCTGATTCTTTGTGGCCTGAACATGAGTTTTATTGCACAGACATCAAAGCTCCTATGCATTATCAACAAACTGTCCAATGAAAGGGGTGTGAAAACCACCTCAATTCATAGGATTAGCAATAACTGAGAACTTCATATCAACATCTACCCATCATGTTCATGTCTTTGCTTTTTCAAGTAGCAGCCAATCCTTCAGCGAGGCATTTCCATTTGCATAGCATTATTAAACAATGCACATCCAAAAATGCAAAACTGAATTTTTTTTTTCCTATTTATCATGCATTCATGTCAAGATCTGTCACATGCAATGGCCCTCTCTCTTGAAGAGCTACAATGGCCCTCTCTCTTCCTTAAATTCAACAAGAAGAAGCGATGCCATATCAAGGTACAAAATCCCTCCCCTCTTCCTCCCTCTCTCTCTCTTCTCTCTCCCTCCCTCTCTCTCTCCTCTTTTTTTTTTTTTTTTTTTCTTGGATCGGATCCGAACCAGGGCCAATCCGATCCGACTCAGTTTTCCTGACCGAGTCTGACTCGGATCGGTCCAGGGCCACGTGGGTTAGGATCGGATTGGGTCAGAGGTCCAGGACTCGGTCCCGGTTCTGACCGAGTTCGGGTAAGGCCATGCTGAACTCGGATCTGGTCGAGTTGGACCCAATCCGATTCGACTCGGTCCGATGCCCAGCTCTACGGTCCACTACCCTGGTACTAATATAAATTGGACCATTCTGGTCTAAAAATCTAATCAACTCCAATAGATCTCTCATTATCCATTAGATCTCATAGAAAACATTTCCATCCAAGAATTTTGCAAATACGTCTGCTGTTTGAAGATCAGCTACGTTGAATTGTTCATAAGTGAACCCTTCGTGATTGATGTATGCATGATCTAGATATGCTTGTCTTATCCTGGAAGCAATTCATATGTAACCCATCAACAATTGATAAGGGGGCGAATCATATTTTAAGGACAACGTAATTTTTACGTGATTCAGCCAGGTGAATAAAAAAAAAATAAATTTATTTTTGTTTTTATTTTTCGGTATTTTCAACATATTTCACAACAGATCATTCAATTCTCCCATTGTTTCTGATAGTGTTCCCTACTTGAGTTTTGGATCTAGCTTCATGTCCTTCAAATGGATTGGATGTACAGAGTAGATATAACACATGCATCATTGTAAATCCCACATAGCTTAGGGTTACAGGGCATTTCACTCATGCACCACGTTTACAACTCTGCTGCATCCCCCTAATCCTATTGAAGAGTCGTCTGTATCCTTCCAACCATAAAAAGTAAGTTTTCTGCTGATCTTTCTTTAAAGACCCTTTAACCCTAGTAATATTTGGTTCAAAATTACATTATTCTTAAAGTGTAGTTGAGGGAGGTTAATAAGGGATATTGGAAATTGGAGTTTGAAAAACTATTTAAATTATATAAAATTAAAATAAGAAAGTTAAAAAAAAACTTATCAATTTGTATAAGTCGAGGCGTGACGTGAGTCACTCGGCTTGAAATCGAATTTGCTCCCCTTGGACAGCGTCCCAAGTGCAACAGGTTTCCAGAGCAATCGATCTCCAGGATACAACGACTATGACCCAGTCCCAGCGGTGCACTCACTGTACACGGGCTCGAACCACTTGTAGTCTTAACCCGAATTAGAAATTACTTGTACATTTTTAAGAGGAAACCTGATTTTCTAATCCGTTTAAAATTTAAAATCAGAAGTCTATTTATAGACTTTGTGAAGACACCCTTTCACAAAGGGTTGTGACTATTGGATTTAAATCCAATTGGTGCGACCCTTAGGCTCCAAAAGACACAACTTTTCAAAACAAAAATTGAAAGGATATAACCTTTCAGTGAAAAGACACAACTTTTCAAAACAAAATTGAAAGGATATAACCTTTCAGTGAAAAGACACATCCGTAAGATATTTTGAAACACTAAATTATTTTAAAATAATTTAAAATACAACAATCCCCCACATGTTTCAAAATTTTTGACATTTCAGGTTAAGACGGAAGAGTTGTGCAATGGTGCCGGTGTCACCATAGACTTGAACCGACATTAGAGTAAACATGACAGGTCTACAGGAATCAGGTGACACCATAGTCTTGAACCTGATTCCTTTTGATGTAGATCGCAAGTACATGCCACTCACACAACTTTTCCGCTACAAGTGATTCTGCGGTTTGGTGCGTTTCGGCCATGCACCATTACCTGGATTTCATGAGTGCTCTAGAGAATTCGCCCAGATTCTCATAGGAAGCGGCCTCCACCTCCACACCCATATAGGTGAATTCCATCAAGTGTATGCAGCAACTGTATACACCACCAAATATATGGCTATGGATTCATTAAGAGTTCTAAAAACTCATCCTTCTGCATTGCTGCTTACACTGTACACCATAGAAGGGACTCATTTATATCAGTGCAATCGTCTACCTCGTGTTTTGTTGTTTACCCATTGAACCTATCTAATAGGATCTCTACTCGTATAGGTTGGGTTGCCAACATTGGTAGCTCATATATTAGACTCAGCCCCATTCCCTTCGATGTATCATTGACTAATCTTTTAGATAGTCACTTGGTCAGAGGATTTATGACCTGTAGGCCTTTTACCTCCACCCGTTATTGCTCCATCAGGCTTTCTTCTCATACGAGTTTGGCCATGTCTTAGTCCCATTGTGGCTCTTAGTCCCATTGTGGCTAATCATCCTTTCAGATCAGCTAGGGATCATCGTATTGGCAAGCTATTGCCTCACCAACTAGCTACTCATAAATGATCCTCTGCCTATGCTGATTTCCCCTTTTGCTCCTCAATCAAGTCTTTGACAGTGGCAAAGCATATTGAACTCGTTTCTACAATTATGACTCCATCAATTAACAGATACTGAGCATCACTTTTATTATGATAGTTGTTGTATCGCCGGCTCTGAATACAACCAACTTTCTTAGCCTTGAATGTACTCTTATAATTCAAGCAACTTCACTAGCCCACCATTCAACTAACTGGTGTTAAAGTCAATCGACCTTATTGTATCTGCAATACAAATAGGCTAGAGTAATCTGTCATGCATAGACATATGACAATTAAAATAGAGTATAACTTTCATATAATCATATCGCAACATAATCATGTTATCATATGTTCCCTAACACATGAAAGGTTGACCAATTTATCAATTAGTGATTAGAATTCAATACAATCAATGGATATTTAGTAACTGAATATGGATGATAAATATCCAAGTTCATTATCAAGTATCTTAATCAATGGATTGAACAATGAGCTCCATAGGTGCATAAATTTGGCCAATAGATACATTTGTTGATGGTAAAACAATATAGTTCATCAAATGAACTTATAGTCTCATATGAATACCAATCCCAAATGTCCAAAATCAGTTTCCAATGAAAATAAAATATAGCCTGAAAATTCCATTGACCCAACAATCATCTTTTGAATTCAAACCACTAACAATTTTCTTTCTGAACATTTATTCGATGGCTACTAATTAAATCATCAAAACATATAATAAGTTTGATTCCAGATATCTTGTTTCAAAAATCTACATGATGTCAATGTAACACATGTGCATATTGATTCACAACATTCATCATATACCTTTCTTGGTACAAACCTTCATATCAATCCATTTATCAAATATTCATTGGCTAAACTTGTACTCCATGGGTTAAGTGGTTTATCTAAATGCATTCAAGTGCACCCCCACAATTTCAGATTTAGTCTAGATAGATATATCTATGGCCTACCTGATAAACCTATTAACCAAATTTTGAGTTTAAGGATTTCATAGGAACTATCATATGAATTGACTAGATCTAATACATGTGTTCTATATTGGCATATGATTGGATGAAAATAATATTTTTCTTAAAAAGTATTGGATCTTACCAGTTATAACTAGTCTCATGGTTTAATTGACTTAATTATCGATCTGATCATGTCTATTGAAGTCATTCCAATCAAGGCATGTGAGAATCATTATTTTATAGAACAACTAATGATGAGCCACATCTAAAATGAATTGTACATAACTATAATCCAATTGTGATCTAGCAGTGAATTCAGACTATGCATTTAGTGGGTCTTTCCAACCAATTCCCTTAGTTGAAAACCATAAGAGTATTTTTATTTTCATTTTTACTATTCACCTTTTGACCTTCTGCCTTCACATGATGTTACTTCCATCAATGACTAACATTGATGCATCATCTACATGTGCCATGTGTCCGATATGAATATCCCTTCATTTAAGCCTTTAAAGGCAAAACACACTAAATAATATTTTCACTCTTACATGTACCATATGAAAAATGACATGATTAAGATTGATATTTTAGATCATGGATTCTATGCATGCAGTAGGCACCATAGATGACATAAAGATGATCTAAAATTATAATTCTAAGTAATCATGAAATCATGTGACAGAAAACTATTCCAGTAATGAGAAGTGTTATGCCTTATTCACATGACTTGTCACACATGTGTGAGGAATCCGATCTAAACAATATATGCATTTGATGATAGGCAATGCCCTGTTCCATTTGGCCAATCTACTTATCATATATACTTGTAAGAGAATGTCTTTCTTATCAGCGTTCATGTTTGGCTTTTAGACAAAGCCTGTTTATCTATAGCCTTACTTGGTAGATGGTTGGGATCTCTCACACATACACCGTATAAACATGAGAACTTTTAGAATCTCTCCATGTTTGAGAGTATTGCATTTCTCAATTAATCAACAAAGAAAATTGATGAGTCATGAGTAACATCACCCAACTGCATGTTAACATCAACATAACTTAAATTATGCTAAATAAAACAGGATGTACACTACTCATGTAGCAGTTTATAACAACAATTGTAGAGATATTGTTTTTAAAAGGATTCACTCCTTCTGCCCACCAAGAGATGATCGTGACCGCTTATGTGGAAATTCTTAGGATAAATTTTTTATAATACATTGAGTCGATTTGAACTATCTAATGGCCAGTTTTGCAAAATTGAACCAACGATCCTAGCCATCCAATTAATAAACTTTGTGCCTAATATACAGTTTCGGCAAGAATCGACACTTGATCAAGATGGTATTTCATTATAAAGATGGGAGCATCACCCCAGTGATCCAGATGGTTCATCTAGTAGACTCTTATGGGTGGATAATAGATAATAATCTCAGCCATCGATTGATAAACCTTTTTTTTTTTTTTAATTACATGAACCGTTTCTTATTATATAGTAATCAGATATCCAAACATGATATTTTGACCCCATAACATTACATCAAAGGACACACTTGATGTATGTAACGAATATTAAGCATCAAGAATTTTGGTGTATGCAAAAGTTCAACAATAGACACAACTAGAGGATAGACATTAGAATAATCCTAACTGTACAAAACCTTGGAGATGAAAATAGAAATGAGAAAATCTTTTATTTTCTCTTTAAAATCTTAGGGCCTTGGAGCCATTAGATCCCCCCTCATTCACAATTATTATTAGAGATTGAAATGAATTCATAATTAGAGATGTAATGTATTAACCACAACCTGACTCGAACGTTGGATCATACCATGTATAGAATTTTTAGAGAATCTTAGGATTGACAAAAGACGTTGTACTCAAAATAGCAGATAATTGCAAATGGGGCAACAGATTAAGATCTTGTAAATCATATTCAACAACTTCCATATCACAACATGATTATCCAGAACATTCTTCTAACAATTCTCACCATAAACAAGACATATCAATATTTATGATACCGTAAATCACAATATGTCCTAAAAGAGTTAAAAACTACAGGCTGAAAAGAATTTTCAAATGCAATTTCACATGAAAGTTGTGCATGCTGAGGATATTTGATCAGTCAGAATTTTTCTTTGTGTGTTCCACTTGATGAAGACAATGTTCATGTGTACAAACCATCATTGGTTCACATGGCTCCCACCATTTATGTTTTAAAGATTCTCTATAAAAGTGGCTCTCCTTTGTTTATGCATGCATGGTGGTTGAAAAAGTTCTTGATACTTGTGTCCCACCCTGATATCCTAGTTTTAAATAAATTCGGGATCAATCATCATTGTTCACAGATGGTGAATATTAGTAGATACCTACTTGATGTGGGACTATATATGACTTGATCTTGTTGTGTGTTATAGACTAGCATTGTCAATGACATAAACATAAAAACAATCAATAGGTTATAGCATCAGTGCATAACTTTAAGCCTTTTAGATGATTTGCACAAGTGGTCTAGAAAATATGTACACCAAATATGTATAAAATCCTAACTATTATATGGTATATGAGGGTTTCAGATTATATAGGTTGATCTTTATTGTACAGAGATATTAGGATCAGTGTATATCCCAGTCGGTGCATACTTTTGTACATGTAGTCCAAAGAACTTACATCATAAGTATTTACAAGATCTTGACCATTATGTGAGATATGACAACTCTAAATTATATGAGTCATGGCCCACAAATCGGGTTGGTGTGGTTTCATTTTGGGCTATTCCAACCAAATAGATGCAACCGTAATTCTTAAATAGTTTTCCAAACCAAAATTCGATTTCAAGATTATTGGAAATTGGAGTTTGAAAAACTATTTAAATTATATAAAATTAAAATAAGAAAGTTAAAAAAAAACTTATCAATTTGTATAAGTCGAGGCATGACGTGAGTCACTCGGCTTGAAATCGAATTTGCTCCCCTTGGACAGCGTCCCAAGTGCAACAGGTTTCCAGAGCAATCGATCTCCAGGATACAACGACTATGACCCAGTCCCAGCGGTGCACTCACTGTACACGGGCTCGAACCACTTGTAGTCTTAACCCGAATTAGAAATTACTTGTACATTTTTAAGAGGAAACCTGATTTCTAATCCGTTTAAAATTTAAAATCAGAAGTCTATTTATAGACTTTGTGAAGACACCCTTTCACAAAGGTTGTGACTATTGGATTTAAATCCAATTGGTGCGACCCTTAGGCTCCAAAAGACACAACTTTTCAAAACAAAAATTGAAAGGATATAACCTTTCAGTGAAAAGACACAACTTTTCAAAACAAAATTGAAAGGATATAACCTTTCAGTGAAAAGACACATCCGTAAGATATTTTGAAACACTAAATTATTTTAAAATAATTTAAAATACAACAAGGGAATAGTCGCATCACATCACAGGCTTGAAGGCGGCTTCTCTACAATTCTTGGTGGAATCAGCTTATTTTACAAGGGCTACGCTCCACTTGAATACTCCAGAATTGAGGCTGATCCAACCATCATGTGGGTCACCACATGAATTAGGAATTGTTTTTGGGTGGTTTTTCATATGGTGTGGCTCACTTGATGATTGTATTGGCTTGATATGGGGACACATCATCGCCACGGAGGATATGACTTGATATGTTGGTTGGGAAGCATGGGCACAACCTGGTGGCCTCATATAAGCAATAATAAACATGTAGGTGAATAAATTATTAGAATCAAATGAATAACTTGTTCATCAATCTTATCCTAGAGCTTTTGCATAGGAACTGGCATCAGCACACTTTCCTAAACCCATTCTACATTTGGGATTTGAAAATTGTACACTTGTTTGTAATATCTTAGTCCCAAAATAAAAATAAATAAATAAATAAAATAAGGGCATGCGAATCATTCATGTAGATGCGGGTCTCGGTGGTTTATTTCAAGTTATATGAATTTTGGGCACATAAATAAGGTGATGCGGATTCAAAAGGTTTTTTTTAAAAAAAAAAACACCAGTAAGAAGTAGAGAGAAAAAAGAAGGATTGACAGAACCCCAGGTAGGCCCTACTCCCAATGCTATATCAATATGTGCCATTCAAGATAGGAAGGACAGAGCCCAAAACTTGCAACTGAATGAAAAATACTTATACATACATACATTTATGACAGCCGCCTATTCTATGGTTAGGATTATCCAATCCGTTCAACTTTTAAGATATGCCCATTAGGGCCCATAAAATGGATGGTCTAGGCATGCACACATGTGAATTTGATCCATAATACATCACCAGACCATCATATATTTCCTTCTTACATAGATTACATGTCCACAAACATATTGAGAGGAAACATTGAAAGTAATCATTACTTGTTGCATCAATGATGCCATGAGTTTTATCATGCAGGAAAAGAGAATTTGAAAAAAAAAAAAGGAAAAAAAAGACCTGGAATCCTACAATGTTTCTGATTTGGGACGTTTCCATCACCTATATTTTATATATTTACAATATATATTTCGATTTTTTTTTTCTTTATGTAGTGCTTTAAAATGTGGACCAGACCAGGGAGTCCAACCCCTTGAATGGGGCCCTTTGGGTTTGGTTGTCAGGGTTTGGGTTGGAAAACTCCAACCTGATTTAAAATTGGGCTAGATTCTAGTTGAGCAAATTCAGGTCAGGTTGCGTTAGGTGGGGTTGAGAATAATTACAGTTGGGTCAGGTGAATTTAGGGTTTAGTATAGAGGAATTCAGGTTGGGCAGTTGGTGTTATAGTCCGAGTCAGATTGCCAATAGGCCCTCTTGAGGTTGGATAGGTTGACCCTTTTTTTTTTTCTTTTCGTTAGCTTGCTAGTACACCCACTGTCAGTTACACTTCACTGTTAGCCACCCCCACAAGCGAATCATTACCAAGACCTCAGTGTTGAAACATAGAATCTTTCACTCAATCTACCACTTGAGCTAAGGGTGTGGATATGTTGATCCTCAATACAACTCAACCCACTTGAATTACAACCCTCCTAAAAATTCATTTAGGAAAGGAGAGTTATTTAATTCTTTGCCGGGGCCCACCTATTCTGTAGGGTCCCGAACTGTCTTCTTATACTCTTTCTGATTGTATTATCGTTCTAGAAGCTGATGAAATTAGACAATGTATGCACTTGATAATCTGTCATCTCAGAAAACTGCACTTTGGTTCTCCCGTCAGTGAAGAAATTGTATTTCGATCACCTACTACCTCTTCTTAACCCAATTGGCTCATTTGTACATGAGAAACTTACAAGTCATGTGAGGCCGGCATTCATTCCTTGATTTGCCACCTTCTCACTATTTCAATTGATTGTGGTGGATATTGTACTTTGATACCTCAGGAAAGAATATCAAAAGAGTACGTTGACAGCAACATCTACCACGCCCATCTTGATGATTGATACTTGATCACTCAGAATTTGTACATGTGGCATTTACTAATTCAAATTAATCTAGCTAATCAACAATAGCTAAATCCAAGTCTCAATATTATATTAGTTGAGCAGTCTAGAGATATCGCACTATTCGAATACTTCATAAATGTGAGAAGGAATATTTTTTTTTTTTTGAAAAACAACCCAAAGTATATATCAAGAAACACTTAAAAACACACAAAATAAAATAAAATAAATCCATAAAAACATTGAGAAAAATTCATAGACACTCAAAAATAAAAATAAAAAAATACTAAAAAACACCCATAAATATTTAAAAACTCTTTACAAAGGCCTTAAAATACTAAGAAATACTTAAACACCCTAAAACGCAAAAATCACCCACAAACACCCAAAAACACACACACACAAACAATTAAGAAACACTCAAAATGGGTTATAGGGTCAGATTAAATAGAATTTCACATTCTAGGGGTTGTTTATACCTAGCTGGAAGTTCAATGATCTAATCCTCACCATGGATCAGTGGTCGATTGAACAGATTTCATTGTTCAAGGGTCTGTTTGGACTGAGCTCGAAGATCAACGATCTAATCAAAGGGATTTTGACCATCAAGGGTCTGTTTAGATCGATCTCCAAGGTCAACGGTAAATTGAACAGATTTCAATGTTCAGGTGTCTATTTGGATCGAGCTTGAAGTTTAGTGGTGTGATCAAATGGATTTCAACAATCAAGGGTGGTTTAGATCAATTTCTAAGATCAACGGTCAAATTGAACGGATTTTAATATTTAAGGGTCTGTTTGGACTGAGCTTGAAGATCAACGGTCTAATCAAATGGATTTGATGATCAAAGGTCTTTTTGGATTGATTTCCAATATCAATGGTCAGATCGAACGGATTTCAATATTCAAGGATCTGTTTGAACTAAAACTTAAAGATCGATGGTGCAGTTGAAGGGATTTTGATAATCAAAGGTCTGCTTGGATCGATCTCCAAGATCAATGGTCAAATTGAACAGATTTCAAAGTGCGTTGCACCAAAGGGAAAAATAGGTAGGTAATGCCTACCATACAAACTCCAGATAAATGCGGGGTCCATCCTATTTTTTATTTGTCATCTATCCCAATCAGCATGTGAGACCCACCAAGACTAAGGTTCATAGTGAAATTCAAAACATTCCAATATTTTATGGGCCACAACAAATGAATATACAAGTCGTAGGCATGCAGTACATTTATCCCTGTGATGTCTCCCATCTAAGTTTTCAACAGTGATGATTCATGGGATGTACGGTTGACATGAGGAGTCTCGGGTAGTGAATGACTTGGATTCTAAGTAAATGCATGTGATCATTATCGAAGCTCCTCGTGGGAGTAGTAAAAGTGAAGAGGAAAACTTTTTACATAGCATTCAAGTTAAAGGTTCTTGATTTAAATGTATTCTAAACTAGAAATAACACTTGGGCGATTGGTTTCACCAATAATCATAATAATGTAAAGGAAACGTACAATAATTATAAATTACTTTACATGCTTTCTAACAATATCTATATTTAGCTGCTGATTCTGATAATAGATTTATTAGTGTTAAAATCATAATAATGGGATTTTTTTCATTAATATTAAATTATTATTAAAATATATTGATATCACTATTTGAATTCAAGATTTTCACAACAATATCATGAAAAAAAATATATTAATTATAAATTCTTTTATATTAAAACATTTGTATTGTGTGAAGATTCTTTGTTTAGTTTGGTGGTGGTAAAATTATAATGATAATATATTTACTTTACATTATTAAAATAATTAGTCAAAAACAAACATGCCTTTACTGAATTTCTGCACATTGAGATTTGTAAACATTTATTGAAGGGTTTAAAATAAAAATATCCAATGATCCTATTTGATCATGTAGTGTTCATGAATCAGAGGTTAGGATTGTAACCCAATGAAAGTGAGTTCCACAATTTAGTGTGTTTAAATTGAGTTACCGAATGACTCTTTTACAATTACAGTGCCTTCATGTCAAGTGTAATACATTGCATTACGCCAAAATCACGAATTTGTGACGGACTATATTCGTCGCAAAACCAAATTAATGACAAATTTGGTCCATCGCTGTTTGACACCTCGCAAAAATCAATCCATACAAAATAATCATAAATAAAAATAAAGCACTGAAATTCTATTAAAAACACTTCTTAAACTACAGTAAAACAATTTACCATCATATTCTATATATATAAAAAAAATGTGCAAAGGTCAATTTATGACGGACCATGATCCGTCGCAAAAGCAAATAAAATACGTCGCTAGGGGTGGTACTTTGGTGGAGCAAAATCCGTTGCAAAAAAAAAAAAAAATGCATGGGCAAAATCAATTTACGAAGGACCGTGAACTGTCGCAAAACTAATAAAATACGTCACTAGGGGCAGTACTTTGCAATGGACCAAAATCTGTCACAAAATTTAAATTTGTGACTGACCAAATCTGTCGCAAATTTCATTTCCACCAACAGACGTTTTCAAGTTGGCCTTTTTTGCGACAGACTAATCTGTCATAAAATCCATCGCAAATTCGCAAATTTGGCGTAGTGGCATGAGTATCGTATCCCTGCCCCTTCTGAAAATTCCTCTATTTTGAAAGGAGAACTAATCACCTCTGTAAGGTACCCCAACTTGTGATACCATACCATATTTCCAGCCAACATGCCATTTCTGTAGGAAAGTAGTATCATTCATGAGGTGTTTATTACCACGAATTTAGTCTTATGCAAAAATCAAGCCAGAATGTCACAAAGTGAGCCACATTGTTGGAATTAATAGCAAACCGATGGTTTAAATCAACACGGGATAAGTGTATCTATGGAAAGAATCAACTTATTTTCTAGAAAATTTATCTTTAAGGTAAGTCCTGTCTTTTTAATGGTAGTGATTTAATAATATAAAAAAAAAATCATTCTGTTTGCGCTATCATAAGCCTCCATTGCTTGCTACAGAAAAGGATTGTGTTGAATAAAAGTCATCAATGGTTGGTATTAAGCGAGAAAATGTGGATCTTTTACATGGTTAGAGTTGCTCAACAATACAAATTATGTCTTTTGGCCAATGCGTGACATGGCCTACAGGATCAATGGTTTGGATCATCATTAGCATTTTAGATCATCAAATGCATTGTCCATGGTATGGAAATTAGTGCTGGGTACGGGATGACTTAACTCGGCACACCCTACTTGTTCGACTCGTTTAGACCTGACTTGACCCGAACTGAGTGGGTGAGTCGATCCGAACTAAGTAGACTTCATCCAATCCAAACTCAAACCGAGTCGAGTTCGGGTCACCCAGTAACTCGACTTGACCCGAAATCCAACTTGGTACTAATTGAAACTGACTCGTACATAAGAAAAAAAGATTTGACATTTCAAATCAAAGATGTCGTATAGCTGATGGAGAGGTTGTCATTCCGACATGTGCACCTAAGTTTTGAGCTGTGATTTCGGCCCGCGGATACCTGCCGCACCCAACTCGACTCGGTGTTGACTCGATCCAACTCGGTACTTGTGACCGGTCAAACTCAATCCAGGTTAGTCCAAGCCAGACCTGCACTCGGATCCGGTCAGGCATGCTGGACTCGGTATGTCTATCCACTGAGCCTTGGGTTGAATCCCAACTAAAAATTATGCTTAATGATTATTTGACCATTGGATTAGTGAATATTTATTGAATGGTTAAAAATGAAAAAAAAAAAATCCAACCCTAACTCAATAGTGGAACCTGACAGCCCAATCCAAACTCAGGTTAGGTCAGTTGGGTTCAGATGAACCCGAACCCAACTCAAATCCAAGGTGCGCAAGCCTACCAGTGTTAGATTATTAGAGCTAGTTCCACTGGGGACTAAAAAAGAGGCTGCACAATAAAAAATTGAGCCATGATGAGGCCACATGTTTTCATCTTATTATGTCCAGAGTGCACAATCTACTAATGAATCTGCATGCTGATTAGTCTCCTAATTAGTGCGGAAGAAGATTCTATATAAAACAGCCACATGAATGGTGGTGGGACTGGCTTCCACATGGCGGCCCACCATTATGATGTTGTTGATTGATCTTTACATGAGAGAAGGAAATATAACCAAGTTCTTTAATTGAATTCCTTCATTGAATTGAAATTGAATTTGTTCGATTCAATATAGAGGAAGAAATAAACAAAGTGGGGCTGGGACCATTTTAATCCTAATGATGGCTTGACCCTTATTTGCAGTTCCTTGTGTTACAAGTTGTATCTGTGATGATAGAAACTGTGATTTAGAAGCAAATCCCTTGTTATGATTAGGATCTGGGTGGCTAGCTTTGGTCATTTTTCCTGAACTAATAAATTTCATTGAACACCAAAACACACGTACCCTTAGTCAGCTGTGGTTGCAAAAGTCGGCTATCATTGTATACTTTTGGAAGCATGACCAATCTACAGAAATACATTCCCAAATATAATATGATATAATGAGAAGGTCTCATGGGCAACTTGATGTAGATGAGATCTTCATGCAACTAGCTGCATGTGGGGCCCACTTTAGTAGATGTGTGTATGGTGTCGTGCTCTTCCAACAGGATGATCATCCCATCATGAACGTGGTATAGCCAATATATTAGGTGGCCATATAATAAAAAGCCAGGGCTAACCACCCAAAAAAAATTCAAAATTCACATGGGCCAAATGATTTCTGAGTCATTTCAAATGGTGGGGTAATTTCATACGCAAGTAACATTGCCTAACATGTAAACTACCTGCGTGTGAGATGCTCTCCCACACTATATGCTTTCATGGTTGATCATTTCAAGAGGTCAGGTCTACTGCAAAACCCGGTAGAATAAGCTTACCCTAAAAAGGTCATATGTGCATTGATTAATTCTGCAATTATCAAGCAAGATCGTTGATTATGAAAGTTGGACACTTCAAAAATAAACTGATCTAACTAACTTGCTGATCACAGTGTGAATTTGGAGCTTTATTGATGGTTGTGCTTTGTTTTCTGATCTGTGGCCTACCTAATAATTGGATGAGCTTGATACTTTTATGTATCCCATCATCACGGCAGGCTCACATCATTGAGAGATTAGATGGCATGCATCAGTGGCCACATACTGCGAGTGGATTAGGTGAGACCTCGGCCTCACCCAAGATGGTGTGGCCCTTACTACGGGATTACCGTGAGGCCCATCTTGATGTATGTATTATGTATCCTGGTCGTCCATCTATTTTTTCAGATTATTTTAGGGCATTATCCTAAAAATGAAGCAGATCCAATTATCAAGTGGACCATACTGTTTCTAATAGTGGCGATTGACTAGTAATGGATGACAAAAGTTTTAGATCAAGCTAATTTTTTTGTTCCTTTCATCTAGGTTTATGTGACCTTATCAACAGATTGGATCGTAAATAAACACTATTGAAACATTAAGCTGCGCCCTAAGAAGTTTTTAACGGCAGAACAGTTAATCACCACTCTTTCTTATGGTGTGGTCCACCTGATAATTGGATCTCCTTCATTTTTCAGGATATTACCTTAAAATAGTCTAGAAAATGGATGGATGGTTTAGATACATAATACATACATCAAGGTGGGCCCCTCGGTAATCCTATGTCAACGGCCGCACCATCTTGAGTCAGGCCGGGGTCTCACATAATCCACTCTCCCACACACGAGCAACAGTGGATGATTAGGTGGGAATAATTTAGTCCAACAAACTCATTCCACTAGCACTTACCGACCAACCTTGATTACATAAATAAATAAATAAATAAATAAATAAAAATCGAGAATATAGCAATTTGTGGAATTTGTATTTTCTTCTTGAGGTGAGGGTAATTTAGGTACTTGAAAATTATGCAGAATGCTCGAGGTAGTTAGTGGATTCGTAGGTGTACTATCTTTGAGTTTCATGCGAATGCAACTGATTTTTCCGTACTTAATCCGTGCAACCTTTTTCATTTTCTTAAGCTCTATTTTTATTTTATTTTTCCTTTTTCCTGACCTAAGAGTCCCACTAGCTTTGTCAGCTTTAGACTCTTACATGGGTTTTGAATTTGATACTCTGGGTGCATATGACTCTTGATACCCAGGCACTTACAAATGGTACACTTGACAAGTACAAACACAAATTAAACCAACTACAAACAACTGTCGTTAAGTTACATTCCAAGACTTAGATCGGTTGAAGGAACCTAACCTTTGTGGACAGCTTTTTGTTGAAATAAGAACATTGAGCATTTTTCATTATCAACCACCCAATAAATGTCCACTAGTATGATAGATAGATAATTAAATAATCTTGATTTTCATATTCTGATACATCTAAACCGGTAAAAATTATTTGAACGGTTTAATTTGAAGTACTTGTATGATGTGTAGAATTTTAAAGTAATTTCTAGGTGCCGGCATATCTTCCATCACAATCTGCCAGAGTACCGAAGTTTCCTCTTGAATTTAGGAGGTTCACTAGATCAACACGCACAGAATCCGTGCCAACCTGGAAAGTTAGTCAAACATCCAAATGGTATATAGAGTGGTTCCCAGGTCACCGTGTGAAAACGTAGGTTGGTCGACGGATAAGGAAGGGTACACGTGCATTTGAATGTGGAATGCAGGAAGTTTTTCATAGACAACGTAATGAGTGGACGGTCTTGATTTGAGGGCCAATTTATGCTTGGTTCAGATGTTATGCCACATATAAAGGTGCGTCTAGGGGTAGCAATCTTTTGAGATTTAAAACAAGGATGCATGAATTCAACTGGCAGACGCCCATCTGAAAGCACCAAACAGGCAGCCTATGATTTCGCCACCCAGACCATTGATCCAGTGGAAGCTAACCAATCATTCACTAGCTAGCGTGCGAAAAGACGGTCAAATGGTCCACATTCAACAGGAAAAAGTCCACTGTTTTGATGACAATGACAATATATCTTGGTGTGGTCCACCAAATTAATGGTTTGGAAGGCCAACGCATGGGCCATGGCTCCCACTTTTAATAGATTTGTGAGAAAATTGATATTATAGCTTGGTCCAAGCTATGAAAACGTTCTGTGTGTAAAAAGACTAGTAATGATAAAAGCATTTTGGTAGTTGTCTTGTAAAAAGTAAAGGGCCCACCCCGATTTTGATCGCCATCATAACAAGGAATTATAGGGACGCGGATTGGGTGGTGAACCTAACACGGCTACATGTTGTGAGGACTGTGGGGCCCACCCTGATGTTTGTGTGTATCCACACCGTCCATTGGTTTTGACATATCATTTTAGTGCATTAGCCAAAAATTGAAGCATATACAAAGCTCAAGTGTACTACACTCGAAAAAGTGGAGATCGAATGCGTACTGTTGGGGCGATAGAAGTTTTGGATCAAACTGATATTTGTATTTTCACTTCATCCAAATCCGTGTGGCTGTTGGATGACAAACAAAGATCACAGTGACCACTAGAAAGTTTTCAACGGTGGATGTCATTATACCCAATCCCCAATGTTCCTGTGGTGTGGTCGTGGTCCACTTGAGCTGTAGGTAAAATGCATACATCACAGTAGGCCCCCACGGAGTCCTTACACCACGTAAATAAGTGGTGTTGCGTTCACCACGCAATCAGCGTATAGGCTTTCCGCCCAAGGGTATGATGTTGTATTCTCGGTACTTTGGCTTTCTCGAATTGGACCCTCCAAAATGTCTCAATTAAAACATCCTAGCCATCCGATGCTTCTCAATTGAATATGGACCGCTGCCATAAATTTTCTCAACTATCTATTTACAGGTCATGGATGAAGAGTTACTATCTCTGGTACCGACAATCCATGGCCGGGCCAATCAGATCAACCGTTCGGATTTCTATTTTGTGGGCCCTACCCTATTGTATGTATGCACGGTCAGAGGATACTGGAAGATAAATATACTCCGGCAGAGGATCATATGGAATTCCTTTTCTCTCCTTTTCATGTCATGTAATGTGAGATGAATTCGTACAAAGAAACAAATCTCTTCAGTGAGTACCCGACACATACAATTACACGCAGAACACGTGCCATCCTAATAAGCATACGGGACATCTGATCGGTACATGAAGTGGACCCCACAACAAATATTAGGATAACAAAAATTCACATGGTTCCGCTCATTCGTTGGATCACTTGGTACGAAACGATTGGACGGTCTAGAAAAACTTCCCACTGGTTCAAGTTAAATGAACACATGCGGCCCATCCAGTGAGTAGACTGGCCTCATTTTCACAATGATGATAATCTTTACGTTGGGAACCATGTCATGCACCGCTTAGAAGTCCCACATGCTTTCCAGGTTGGCACCTGTGCCGCACGTAAACCGTATAAAGGTACGTGTGGAGCTAGCCAACCATTGATGATTTTTATCGGATGATGGCCATTTCTCCTTTTGTTTTTTCTAACTTTAAGAAAAAATGGATTTTTCTTTGTTGCCTATGAATTCGAAAGCAGAAAATAATCTCTGTATTTAAGATGATAACGACGATTATGACATGCGTTTGAAAGCGCAGTTGTTGTCGGGTCGCACTTGAAGATATTTCTCCTAGCCCTAACCATGACGGTCGCGGGTAATATAATCTGTACTGTTCATCAGGTGGGTTCCACCACTGATGGGAGGGACTGCTCGAAAAATTACACCAAGGAATAATATGAGTAGATTGATTTTTCAAGTTCTCTGTGGACCGTTCAAAATCGGTGAATTTGATGGATGAGCTGTCATACAATCTGCTGGGCCACGCACAGGGTGGGATGGGCTAGATCATCCTTACATTCAACCTAGTGGGCCACCACAATCCCCCTCATGGATTGGCCAGCCGATGGACTCTCCAACACAATGGATCGGAGACGATTCTTTCTCATCATTCTCTATCTTGCATACACCCATATCCACGGATCAAGTGGTAGACTGAGTGAAATGCCTCGTTTCAACACTGAGGTCTGGGGGTGGCTAACAGTGATGTGCATGTGAACTGACGGTGGGGGTATACTAACAAGCTAACTAAAAAAAAATAAAAATAAATAAATAAATAAATAAATCTATCTTCCATGTCAGCTCATGTGGGGAATTTTCTCCCTTAAAATGAACGTGAGGCCAAAGATGTCTTGTTGCGCAATTATCTACAAATGGGGCCCATGTTTCAGTCATCCAGACATTGATCTTAACTTCCGTACTGTGGCATCGAATTCCTAAAAAATATCCAAGATTAGCATTGTTCCTAACCCTTAAATATTGGGCAGTGGCTCAAGGAATGACCAAAGATTTGATATCTACAAGCATCCAATATAGAAGATTTTTTAAACATCAGCCATCTGCATTGTGCCCCATGAAATCAACCGTCTGGATCAATGAACTTGTGCGTACCTGTATGAAACAGGTGCTTTAGGGACCGTGCTAATTGATACATCGTGACTCTTTAATTCCTCACATCAAGGTGAGCTCATTGCTTATGTAGATACATGCCGAAGTGACACTTCAACTCTCTTTCACTTGCGTGGAAAACTGATTAGAGCCGACTGCAATGTATTCTTAGCAGAGCTGGATCAAAGGAATCCCTGATGAAAGCTAAAGTAGTCCGGCAAAACTAGCTTAGTCATACATGGCAAATGGCACAAGTGGGCCAAAGCATGACTCAATAAAAAAGATTCATTCCAAATATGAAGAAATTGTCATTCAAAGTTTTGACAAAAAAAAAAGTGTAACTTTTAATCCAGGCATCGTCAACCTATCACAACGTTTGGCAAGAAAATGCATGCCTTAACAGTTAAAAATCAAGATTTCAATTTTTTATTTATTATTTTTAATAATTTTCATTATTGTTATATATATATATATTCTTTTAGTTGTCTTTAAAAATTGCTTGTAATAATGTCATGAATATTGCGGTAAGATTTTATAGGCTTTTCTATTTCTTGACAAAATTAATATTTTGAGAGGTTTTGCTATTTTAAATAAATTCTAATCAAATTAGGATTTTGTGATCATTTATATAAGTGATGTAAAATTATTATTTAATGAAATATTCAAAATTTTCATTTTACTTTATGTGGAATCAAAAAATCACCTTGTGAATTCAAAATCTTAATTACTTGAGAAAGATGGCAATATTCTTGTCGTTTTACACTCTTACGTACAAAACCTATTCACTTGCCAGGGCGGGGCCCACCTTGTTGAGTGTATGCCATCCAACGGCACATAAATTGTGATCCACCATGATAAATGCCACAAAAATAAGGCACATCTACTCATCAGGTCGACCACACCTTAGAAAAATTTTCATAACCGCATAGATTCACATGGTAACTAACATCATGGTTGGATTGGCCTAATTTTTTAGGTTTTTGTCTTTTAGGATGGAGCAACCATGATGTATGGTTGGATGCCAAACACACATTATAGATGGCAGAAAAATAACGTAGAATAAGCTTATTTTACAAAACGGCCTAAAAAGGACCCATCAATTAGACATATTGATCACGCCTATTGATAAATACACCCTTCCTTCCGACTTTAGTAATAAAGTAGTACAATGTTACAAAATTATACTACCGCAATACCAGAAGTATAAGAGAATTGTTTATAGGTCAATAAGGCTGAGTGGATCCTAACTCATGCCTCAATGTAAACTCATGAGAGTTTCAACATGAGGTCATGGGTTCGAGTACCCATTGTGGTGAAATCTTACTATGGTGTGAGTGTGTGGGTATGTGTGAGTAAAGTTGAACATGAGTTGAGCTAGGTCGAGAAACTCGCTTGAACCGACTTGACTTGCAGGCTCATTCAGGTCCATTCGAGTGCCTAAACTTGTGTCTTGAAAAAATCAAGTCCAGTTTGAGCTCGGTCAAGGTCGAATCAATTCGAAACCAAGTTTAAACCTGACTCGAACATGACTAGCTGGAATTAATTAATTAATTAATTAAAAAGTAAACAAGTTAAACCTAAATGTACCCCTCATTTCCCTCTTCTTCTTTTCATTTTGTCTTACCTGACCGGCAAGCCAACAGGGACCCCACCTGACCCTACCACCAAGCGAGCGACGACGAGCAACCCCAACAACCCCACTCTCTCTCTCTCTCTCTCTCTCTCTCTCTCTCTCTCTCTCTCTCTCTCTCTCTCTCCTCTCTCTCTCCTTCTCTGATTTCTTTCTCCTTCAGTCCTTCTATTTAAGAATCAAAGGACAAAGAGGTATGTTTCTCTATGTGGTTGTGTTTGGTTGTTAGGGTGGGTTGTGTTGGGTTGGGTCAGGGTCAGGTTGGGTTGTATTGGGTCAAGATCATAGTTGAGCGGGTTTAAGATTTTGTAATAACAAACATTCACATGTTGTTACTTGTTAGCTTGTAATAACTTGTTATGCACTACCACTGCACCTACATCAGTTCTAATAATCTTTATTTTATCATTTTAATAATTTTATTATGATTTTTAAAATAACATTTAAAAAAAATCATATAACTCAACTCGAATAGCTCACTCAACCCGACTTGATCCCAGCTTGGCTCGGCTCGAACCAGCGAGCTGAGGCAAGCTAGAGGTGTGAGCTCAAAGACTGAGTTGAGCTAAGCTCGAGCTTAGGCCATGGTGGAGTCGAGTTCCACCAAGGTTGGCCTAGCTTGACTTGAACTCGACTCGTGTTTAGCTATATGTGTGAGGGTGTGAGTGCCTGTGTAAAATAAAATAAAAATGAAAATTAAAAAGGCCGAGTGTAGATACTAAAAATTAAAGCTGGGCATCGAGTCGAGTCGGACCAAGTAAGGGCTAACCTAACTCGATCCGGTTTTGAAATAGGCCTGACCTGAGCTCCACTCGACTCGGTACCGAGTCCAGCATGCCTAAATTGATTTGAATCCGGGTCTGGCCTGGACTAATCCGAACTGAGTTTGACCTGGTAAAAAGTATCGAGTTGGTTTGAGTTGGCACCAATTCAGATTGAGAGATGAGGGGGGGAGAGAGAGAGAGAGAGAGAGAGAGAGAGAGAGAGAGAGAGAGAGAGAGAGAGAGAGAGAGAGATGATGGCCTGCAAAGAAGACAAGGGCACGGTCGACATGTGCTGTTGGGCCAATGCATTAGCCCGTTGATTTGAAGGAGATGAAGGGAGATTATGACCTACAGGGCTTGTTCTGTTCAAGCAGCCACAACTCATAGTCATTCCCGTGTCGGAGAATGTCTGAGAGAGTGTATATGAGATGTGTGGTGGGTATGAGGAGGGAGGTGTTTGATGTGTGGTTTTTGAGAACTAGAGTGCTCATAGATGGGCCATAACCAACAATCTCAGGTTGAAAATTGAAGACATTCCAAACTAGAGTGTTCATAGATGAGCCTCATTGACTGCGGTTAGGATCAGAAGGTTAGGATCACAGAGGTCCGAGTTTTGTGCAAACCTGAAGGGTGTGCCTGTGGCTGTGGAGCTTCTGTTTCTGAATCTTAACTATAGAGATGGAGTTTTCCACTTTTCCTAAAAAGAAAAAAGAAAAGAAAGAAAGGGGAGGGTGGTTGTCGGGATTGGAAGAGGAGGATGAGGGAGGAAGAAAGAGTTTAGGATTAGGTTAAGGTTTATATATATATATATATATATCCAAATTCGAGTCGAGTCCGACCGGATCGAGTTTCGGGTCAAGTTACTGGGTAACACGAACTCGACTTGATTTGTGTTCAGATTGGGAGAAGCCTACTCGGTTCAGGTTGAGTCGGATCGGAACCGAGTCGGACAAGTGAAGTTAGCTGAATCGAGTCGTCCATGCCCACCTCTACTAAAAATATAACTAGAAGAGTTATTTGATACTCTTGCTGAGCATGATGCTCGATACACACAGGCAGGTATAAAAGCCAGACAGGACTTGTATTAACTCAAATTAAATTGAATAAATTGTAGAACACATTGTCCCTATGCTAAGTCTAAAAATCAGATTGTGTTGAAGTTGAATAGTCCTAACCTTTGATTCGTGGACACTATTTTTGAAATGATACCATCGGATTTATTTATTTTATTTTCGTTTGTAACCGTCTAATAAATGCCTAAAAACCAAATAAGCAGATTACTCAATAAAACTAACTTTTAGTTCGCGTTACATATCATTTGGATGGTTTGTTTGAATTACTGCTGTACCATGCATGCAGTTTTTCTGTAATCCCTAATCGCCTGCATGTCATCCATCACACTATCAGAGTATCAACGCATTTCTCTATAATTAATGGTTATTTCAAAAACCACATTGAAAATCGAATCCATCCACTCATTAAGTGGCCCACAGACCTCACACGTCATGCATTGAGTCAAACAACCAGCTGTGCATTACTTTCAACGGTGTAGCCTGCCTGATGAGTAGACCAACCTAGTCTTTGCCCCAGGTGATCTTTATGGTGTGGTTACCTTTTATACGGTCCAGATGTTCTACAAGTGACACGTGGACCCGAAAGAATGCATGGTACGAAAATGTCTGGATACAAGGTGGTATGTGAATATTTCTCTTCCATTCCTAGTTCTATACTGAAATCAGTGTACCATGCATCATTCGATTTTCTGTGGGCCCACGTACCAATTGCGGACGCCGATTTCCTGTTAAAGCCTTTTCAGAAGTTCCCGCGCTGGGAACCTAGGTGCGTGATATTTTTGAGAAATCCACAGTCAGTCTTTAAAACTTAGAGCAAAAACAAGCCGGATCCGATACTCAAGTGGGCCGTAAATGTGAGGATTGAACGTCCACAGCTAAAATATTCGTAGGGCCACAGAAATTTTAAATTGAGATAATATTTATGTTTTCAGTTCTTCCCAGTATGAACGAAGTTATGAACGGTACGGATGGCATGCAAACATTGCTGTCGACCTAGGGAGGTTTCAACGATAGGAACCTTTTCTTTTTGTGCGGCCCACTTGAATCTTGGATCCTATTAATTTTTAGTTTAAACTCCTAAAATGAGCTCAAAAAACAGATGAACGGAGTGGATTTCTCATAAATATCACGGTGGGCTCCACCTAAGTTTTCAGCGCAGGAGCTTCTGCCAAAGCCTTTCGCAGGAAATCCGCGTCCGCCACTTGCTATCCGTTTCCGTACTTTGACAAATTAGCATTTGCTCCTTCAACAGTCAACACTAGAACATTAGAAGATCTTTAGCCATTGAAAATCTCAACCATGTATTAAATGCTTATGGAAGAATTAAACACGATACGAAAAAATACGGAAGGACAGAAAACATCGCTGCTCTGGCAGAGTCCTAAGGTCCATAAGCATGCCTCCACATACTATAAAAACGCGGCATGTAAGTGCCTCAATTCAAGGCCACAAATGATGGGTCCAAACTAAACATTGCACTGAACAAGGGATTTTAACTTTTATTAGTGGACGTCTATTGTATGATCTAAATCTCCATTAATTAGATATAAGGGTCATTGGTCTGATTTTAGAAATATGCTCCATCTACGGAACGTTTGACTATTTGGACGGCTTAGATTTAGTTGTTTGT
This sequence comes from Magnolia officinalis, assembly GCA_021015155.1. NCBI lineage: Eukaryota > Viridiplantae > Streptophyta > Magnoliopsida > Magnoliales > Magnoliaceae > Magnolia > Magnolia officinalis. The sequence continues at coordinate 46,066 of JAJHSJ010000830.1, forward strand.
AACCAATCAGTGTATACACTGCCGGAGTATGGAATAAAGTACTCACCCGTAGTCAATTCCGACCTAAAATTGAAAGGGTGGCGGGATATTGATTTGAGAGAAATTTTCAACTGGACGACCCATATATGGCCCACCAACCTTTTTAGGCCCACTTGCTTTTTACCTCCCAAAAATAAGCCCCAGCTGTACGGCCCCATTTCTTAGGTCGAAACTGCCCCTGCTTTCCTTCCGGCTGCGGATCACCCGGTGCTCGTAGACGAGCGCTGACGTACGCTCCTCGAACTCCTAGTTGTACGAACGGTTCAAAAAAGATCAAAGTTACATGGGCCCCACAGTTATGTATTTATTATATCCACAACGTTCATCCATATTTCCATATCATTTCGGAGCATTATCAAAAAGAAAAAATCATATCCAAAGATCAACTGGACCACACCAAAAAGAGCAGCGGGAAAATTGATTTGCACTGTTAAAAATTTTGTATGGCCACCATAACCCTTATTTTCCATCCAATCTATTCATAAGGTCACATAGACCTGGATGAAGAGGAAAAACAAATTTTATAATGATCCAAAACTTCTGTGACTCTTAAAAGGGTTTAAATGGTTGATGTTCAAAGAAGTATGATAATGTCTTATGATACTGTCCAGACCTATAGCTAATGGAGTATAACCGTAGCCATAAATACTATAATTCGTAGCTATAGAGGCCTTCCCCCAATAATCAAACCCATATTGGGGTGGGGTCGTCGAACTGACGCCCCTATGGCTATGGATTATAACCGTAGCCATAGATACCGTAAGTTGGTCTACCCCCCCTTTTTATTTATATATTATATATATATAATATATATATATATATATATATATATATATATATATATATATATATTATATATTATTTATTTATTTATTTATTTATTTTTCACACACATTCACGCCTTTTCAATGACAATTTGGAATAAGATGTAAAAGACATACATAACTAGGCCGGATTTTGCAATAACTCAGCCTACATTGCAATTTTCAAGTTGATTTTGTATGAAATGCATGGAATTGACCGTGAAGTGAAGGGAATTTACTGTGAAATGCATGAAATTGACCGTGAAGTGAAGGGAATTGACAGTGAAAATCATGGAATTGATTGTGAAGTGAAGCGAATTGACTGTGAAATACATTGAATTGACCGTGAAATGCGTTGAACTAACCGTGAAGTAAAGGGAATTGACAGTGAAATGCATGGAATTGACTGTGAAGTGAAGGGGAATCGCCGAAAATGACCGTGAAATGTATGGAATTGACCGTGAAGTGAAGAAGAATTGACCGTAAAATGCATGGAATTGACCGTGAAGTGAAGGGAGTTGACCGTGAAATGCATGGAATTGACCTTGAAGTGAAGGA
>JAJHSJ010001700.1:0-22141 GCA_021015155.1 Magnolia officinalis
CTGTAAGTGCTATGGTCTCATGCTCCTTTGGTTGTCAAATTTTGATGTGTCAAAACATCTATCTGTGTCTTGTGCTTGTATGGTGATTTATATGTATTCAAGACACTGCATAAAAACTTCATGACATTATTGAAGTTCAAGAAGCTACAATGTTGAAGTTCAAGTCTTAAGAAACAACTCAAGAAATGACTTCAAGACTAATAAGCAACGCATGAAGTAGTTTTATGCTGATAGATCTCAAGTTTAAAGCTACAACAAGTTCAAGATCTCAAGCCTGATATGGTTCAAAAAATCTACATTCGTTGAATGGTTGAAGTTCAATGTCCATACGACATGGTTCAGGTTTGAATGACCTTAGGTTGACCCTTTAAGTAGGTCACTTTGGATACATAAATCAAATGTTTATTTTACATAAGTTTGGTCTATTCTACGACCAGTCCTAGCTCTTGTTCGACCAGTCCTAGCATTGGTTCGACTAGTCCAAGAAATTCCACGACCAGTCCTAAGTTGTTGAAGATTTTTCAGAATTTTTTGGTACACCCACGACCAGTCCTGGAGGTCCTTCGACCGGTCGTAGGTGTGGCTTCGACTCGTCCACGACCAGTCGTAGAGCTACGACTCAAAGTCCAGCAACCTAATCTATGGTCCTACGACCAGTCGTAGAGATCTACGACCAGTCGTAGGTGACCCACGACCAGTCGTAGGCTCACGACCAGTCGTGGAACGACTTTCAAAGATCGCGCTCAATATTTCAAATATCCGTTAGAGCTACGACCAGTCGAAGGTTTCTAAGACCAGTCGTAGGAGCGATTTCTGCTTCTATAAATTGAAAACGAAATTCAGAGTTTTCACACTTCAACTCGATTCAATTCAAGAAATTTCAAGTGATCACTCTGAGATAAGTCTGTGTTTATTTTAAGCTACATTGTGCTTATTTAATATTCCTTTTTGCTAGCTTATTTAATTTGATTTTGTTTCTGTATTCCAATCTTTTTTTGAAAAGAGGAATTATCTTATTCCTTCTTCTTGGAATCAAAATCAAATATAGCTACGCCCAACTAGTTAAAATCTAAAATCAATTAGAATTTAGAACCATATGAATGTGAGTATTGGAAATTGAACTTTGACATTCAATCATCTACTCCGATTGGTTCTACCGGGCTGCTACGAAAAGGAGAAATCCAGGTATTTTACAATTCTGTAAAATTTATTTACTTTTGGTTTTGTTTGAGGTTAAGCCAGAAAAATCTCATTGTATTGGTTTTGTTTGAGGTTGAACCAGAAAAAATCTCATTGTATTGGTTATCTGAGGAGAGCCAGAAAACTCAGAAAAGAGGGGTTTTGAATTGTGTAAGCCCAAGTGAAAAAGACACAATTGTAAAGGTTTTTGGTGAACCTGTGAAAACCTATTGATAGTGAACGCTAATATCCCCTGTGTGAGGATATTAGGAGTGGAGTAGCTTTCTGTGTGGCTGTTGAAAGACAGTTGGTGTACACACAGGCGAACCACTATAACTCTTTGTCTTGTGGATTGAATGCTTGCTTAATTTTCATATTTTTATCATTCAATTGTGTGGAATGTACAAGTGGATGTGAATGTTGTAACTATTTACATTTCAAGCAAGCAGTGGGGATTGTTGTAATAATTTAGATCTATACTTCTGCATTTAATTTCAATTCCTTGCTATTTCATTTACTTCTATTAAAATTGAGTCCTTGATCCAAAAGATGTTCTAGAAATAAGGTTGTCCTACCATAAGCCCTTGTTTATTATGGTGTAAGGTTGTCCTTAGAACTGAATTTGTATCAATCTCTCAATACTTATTTATCAAGGTGATTTAAATTTAGCATTGTGAATTGATTCATAATTGTAAGGCTATTGGTTTACTTTATTTCCGCTGATTTTATTTTAAATTTGGCATAGTCTTCACCCCCCCCCCCCCCCCTCTAGGACATATAGCTTGGCCTTTTCAAGTGGTATCAGAGCCTAATAGCTCATTTTGTTGCTTTTTATTTGGATTTATTTCCTGAGCTAACGATCTAAGCTATATAAAAAGATGTCAAATTTTGATAGCCTTTCAGTTACTAGGCCTCCACCCTTTGATGGCTCCAATTATGCCTATTGGAAAGCCAGAATGAGGATCTTCCTCAAATCAATGGATGAAAGTGTGTGGCAAGCCACAGTGACTGAATGGAATCCTCCTATCATGGAAGTAACTAGTGTTGATGGTTCAAAATCTATGAAAATTACACCGTATTTCCAATGGACCACACTTCAGAAAAATGAGAGTAGTGCTAATGCTAAAGCACTAAATGCAATCACTTGCGCACTATCACCGGATGAGTTCAAAAGAATCATATCCTGTGATACTGCAAAGCAAGCCTGGGATATTTTAGAAATGACACACGAAGGTACATCAATTGTCAAGAAATCTAAAGTCCAACTCCTCACAACTAAATTTGAAGAAATTCATATGGAGGAAAATGAAATGTTTATGGACTTTTACACTAGATTGAATGACATTGTAAACTCAATGTGGGGTCTTGGCGATAAGATCCCAGAAAGTAAAGTGTGTGCAAAAATACTACGCTCTCTTCCTGAACGGTTCAATTCTAAGGTAACCGCAATCCAGGAACTTCGTGATACGGATAATATGAAGGTAGAAGAATTAGTTGGTTCTTTACAAACCTATGAATTAAGTTTTAAAGCTCCTAAAGGTAAATCTATTGCTTTGAAGTCATCTAAAAGTATTACTCAAGAAAATTCAGATTCAGAAAAGTCTGAAGATGATATGGCCCTTTTGGCGAAAAAGTTTTATAAGATTTTCAAAAGTAAGAAAAGAGTCGACTTTCAAAAGGCAAATGAAAAGAAACGTTCTAAACCTAAGTCTAAAACTTGGAAGTCATTGAAAGATAGTCAATGTTACAACTGTCAAGAATATGGGCATTTAGCAAACAAATGTCCTAAAAAGGACAGATCCAAAAGGAAGGGTATGTTGGCTACTTGGGATGAATCGTCTGATTCTGAAGCCTCTTCTGAATCAGAAAATTCAGAAACCGAGTCGGGCAGTGAACTTAAGGCCCTTATGACTCTAGCCAAGTTTACTTTTTCAGATCACGATGATTCAACAAGTGAAGAAAATTTGGATAGTGATCATGAAAATGATGAAGATCTTCAAGATGCTTACAATGCCTTATATAAGGAAAGTTGTAAAATTGCTGTCAAACTTAAACTTCAAAAAGAAAAGTTTTTTAAACTTAAAGAATGTTTTGAAACCCTTGTTTTAGAAAAATCCCAAATTTCAGATTGTTTTGAAAAATCAAAGTGTGATCTGGAATTCAAAACCTCCCTGATTGAAAATTTGAAATCTGAAAATGAGAAACTTAAAAATGAAGTATCTTCTCTTCTGAGTTTGAAGGACACATGGAGATATGCCCAAGGTGATCCAAAATTAGAAAAATTATTATCCGGATCAAGAAAATGTGGCGATCGATCCGGGTTGGGCTATGATAAAAACACATCTCCTAAACAGAAGAATACTCCTTCCAATTTTGTGAAAGGAGAGACTTCTAACTCAAAAGGAAAAGGTACTAGTCAAGTTTTTTCTAAAAATACAAAAACTTTTCAAAAACCCAAAAGCAGCTATATAAATTTCAAAAATCAGATTCGAAACCCACTAGCTGAAAAAATTGTTGATTTACTTAAGGAACTATTAAAATCTAACTCTGTAGGTCACTCTTACAACTGTAAAAAAAGAAGACCAACTATTCTCCTAAACCCAAAACAGTTCTAAAATGGGTTCCTAAGGTTGCCTGTTTGGTTGCTCACACTGCTTTCAAAGCTACAAGCCATTCGAAATGGTACCTAGATAGTGGATGCTCCAGACATATGACAGGCGACAAGGCACTATTCACCGATCTTAAAGATATGACTGATGGGTCAGTCACATTTGGTGATGGTAGCAACTGCAAGATAATTGGCAAAGGTACGGTCCAACTCTATAACCTTCCCTTATTTAAAAAGTTTTATATGTTGAGGGTTTAAAAACACAACCTGTTGAGCATATCTCAAATATGCGATAACAACCATAATGTTAAATTTTCTAATCAAGGTTGTGAAATTATAAACGAAAAGGGTTCTGTAATATTAACTGGTCGCAGAACTTCTGAAAACTGCTATATAGTAAGCAATGGTAGCTCATCTAAACAAACGTGCTACATGGTCCATACCGATGAGACAGAATTATGGCATAAACGCCTCGGACATGTACACTACCAAATTTATACAGATTGAGCAAAGGAGAACTAATTAGAGGTCTACCTAAGATGAAAAAGTAGACAAGATTTGTGGTGAATGCCAGTATGGTAAACAAACTAGGAGCTCTCACAAAAAGGTGAACTCCAATACCACCACAAGACCACTCGAGCTTCCACATGGATCTTATAGGACCAACAAGAACGGAAAGTCGAGGTGGCAAAAAATACATCTTAGTTATCGTAGATGATTATACAAGATACACTGGGTTTCATTCTTGAGGGACAAATCAGAAACCCTTGATGAAGTGAAAAAGATTATAAAACGGATTCAAACTGAAAAATGTTCTCAAGTCAACAAGATCCGTAGTAATCATGGATCCGAATTTAAAAATAGCGGTTTTGAGAAATTCTGTAGCGATCAGGGAATATCGCATGAATTCTCTGCACCTAAAACTCCTCAACAAAATGGAATTGTCGAGAGAAAAAATAGAGTGTTTCAAGAAATGGGAAATGTTATGTTAAATAGCATGAAGCTCCCTAGGAATCTCTGGGCTGAAGCAGTGAATACAGCCTGCTACATTATTAACCATGTTTATATTTGCAAATCTAATAATAAAACGGCTTATGAAATGTGGTTTGAGAAAAAGCCTTCTGTCAAATACTTTCGAGTGTTTGGCAGCAAGTGCTATATTTTGCGTGACCGTGAAAATTTGGGAAAGTTCGACACTAAAAGTGATGAAGGGATCTTTTTAGGATATTCTTTAAATAGTCGTGCATATCGTGTTCTGAACAACAGGACCGGTGTGATTCAAGAGTCAATAAATGTTGTGATTGACGATCTTTTGAATACACCTGTCCCTAGTTCAGATAATGATGAAGTGCTTATACTTGAAAAACAAGAAACTTCATCAAGTGAAACTAATTCTGAATTAAGGACTGTTAAAGATCATCCAACTTCTCAAATACTTGGAAACCCTCTCACTGGTGTGCGCACTCGTAGACAATTAGAGGACATATGTAACTACGTATGCTTTACATCCCAGATTGAACCGGTTAACGTAAAAGAAGCACTTTCGGATGAAAACTGGATTCTTGCGATGCAAGAAGAACTTAATCAGTTTGTCAGAAATGATGTCTGGTACCTTGTTCCTAGACCTAAAGATAAACATATTATTGGAACAAAATGGATTTTCAAAAACAAATCTGATGAACTTGGAAATATTATTCGAAATAAAGCAAGACTAGTTGTACAGGGGTATACACAAATTGAAGGTATTGACTATAATGAAACATTTGCCCCTGTAGCTCGTCTTGAATCAATCAGACTTTTTATCTCCATTGCTTGTTTTAGGAAGATTAAAATTTACCAAATGGATGTAAAGAGTGCCTTTCTGAATGGTGATTTACATGAAGAGGTATATGTTGAACAACCTACAGGGTTTGAAGATCCTAAATTTACTGATCATGTGTATCGTCTTAAGAAGGCTCTTTATGGTCTGAAACAAGCTCCCAGAGCATGGTACGAAAAACTGACTAAGTTTTTACTGAGTCATAATTTTCAGATGGGATGTGTTGATAAGACGCTCTTTGTTAAGAAACATAACGATGATATTCTAATGGTTCAAATATATGTTGACGATATTATTTATGGATCAACCTGTACTAACATGACTGTTGAGTTTGCAGATTTGATGAAGTCTAAATTCGAAATGAGCATGGTTGGAGAATTAAACTATTTCCTAGGGTTGCAAGTAAAACAACAACCTGATGGAATTTTTATCTCTCAAACCAAATATGCTCTGAACTTAATTAAGAAATTTGGATTTGAGAAAGGTAAAAATTTTGATACTCCTATGAGTACAACTTTGAGACTCTCAAAAGACTCTACAGGTAATGATGTGGATCCTAAATTGTATCGTAGTTTGATTGGTAGTTTGCTTTATTTGACTGCTAGTAGACCAGATATCGCTTTGAGTGTTGGTATTTATGCTCGTTATCAATCAAATCCTAAAGAATCTCACTTAACTGTTGTTAAGCGGATTATGCGATATGTCGCAAGTTCTACTGAACTGGGTCTTTGGTATCCACATGAGACTAATGTTCAATTAGCCGGGTACGCAGATGCTGACTGGGCTGGAAACATTGATGATAGGAAATCAACCAGTGGTGGTTGTTTCTACATTGGAAATTGTCTTGTTTCTTGGTTTAGCAAAAGCAAAGTTCTATATCGCTATCAACAGCTGAGGCTGAATACATTGCTGCTGGAAATGCATGTACTCAACTTGTTGGATGAAACGTATGTTAAGCGATTATGGAATACTCAGGATTCTATGATTTTATTTTGTGATAATTCCAGTGCAATAAATATCTATCAGTTAGAATTCGATTCATGCAATAATTCATATCAGTCTAAAAATCCAGTTCAGCATTCAAGTACAAGCATATGACATAAATTTCATTACATTCGTGAATTAGTGGAAGAAAAATTAATATATTTGGATTACATTCCAACCGAGACTCAACTTGCGGACATTTTCACTAAACCGCTCGACAAAAGCAGGTTTAATAAATTAAAGTTTGATCTCGGTATGTGCAATTTAAATTGAATTTGCATGATTTGGTGTATCATAATGTACATAAGTTTGATGTTTTATTTGCTTAAATTTGAAAATTATTTGAAAAAATTGCAAATTTTGAGTCGGTACTCGACCAGTCGTGAGTGTACACGACCGGTCGTGATACGACCGGTCGAACACTTACACGACCGGTCGTGAAACTCGTGATTTCACTTTATTTTGGGGATTTGACTCTTCTTCTTCATTTCCTTTTTACTCTCCAACGGTCCTAGCTACGACCTGTCGAACCCACCTTCATGGTACTTCAAGGTTAGTGGTTCTTTTGCAATTTTCTTGTAGATTCTTGTTATTGGTGTTTCAAATCTCATTCTTATAGAATCTATTTGGTTGTTCATTGCAAGTTTGGGGTTTTGATAAATCTGTTTGGGGTTTTATCTTGAAAAATCTGTTCTATCAAAACCCCATTTCTTCTATCTTGCATCTTTTTGTTTCCTTGAGTCCTCCTTTGAAAATGGATGCTAGAGGTAAAAAGAAAACTATACGAGGTCCCTCTTCATCTAGATCAGCATCTATTGCACAACGTCATCTTCGCTCTCCCGAAAATGATCCTTCTAATGCTCGGATTTGCGTATGCGCAATATTATTGTTGAGCATCCTGTTAATGTTAATCACATTGCTTCTTGGTATCTTCCTCTGTTGCAATCTGTGGGATGGGATAACATCTTATTTGGGGTGGAGCTGCATACCAGTCCATTGCCCAATCCATGTTTGCATGTATCTGTGATTTTTCTCTTGAGAATTTAACTTTTAAAATTGATACTCAAGAAGGATTATTTTCAGTGGATCGACATTTGATTGCTCACATTATGGAAATACCTGTCAATGATGAGGGCATTCAATTCATATTTTACATGACAGACTCTCAGAATCTGAACGAAAATGCTTACTAGAGATTTATGTAATTTGGATGTTCACTGGACTCATAAAGGTCATCACTTCCCTTAAGGTACTTGTTACCCAGACACAGAGTACTTCATAGGATTTTCATCTCAAATCTTTATCCACGTTCTGGTAATAAAACCGAACTCACTGCTTTCATGGTTCGTGTTTTGCATTCTGTCATCTCTGGTGCAAAAATATGTCTACCTTCTTTAATTTGTCATTCCATTATTTTGTCTCGTCACCATCCAGGACATAGTGATATTCCCTTTGGTTATTGTTGACTATGCTGGCAAATCATATGCTCGTGGCTATGCCTGCTAGAGAAAAACCCATCCATCATCTCCCTTTTAATAATTCCAATATTAACAAGATGAATTTAGAATTGGCTCCTGGCCAAGTGGATGCTGGTAGCAGTGGTGCTGAAGCAGGAAATGCAGATCAAGCTGGTGATCTTTCTGAAGACGTGAATATGGATGATTATTTGAAGAACTTGAGTCAGACTCGGCTGATGATCCTGATTTTCAGCCTTCTGATTTTGATGAGAGGTGAATTCTCTTCAAGAGCAGGTGGCTCAAATTCGTGTTACCCAAGACACTCAATTTTCTTATTTACGCAAATATATGAGGCGGGTTGCTAGGGTTTACACAAAATTGATCCATCTAATCCTGCTCCCTCTTCTGGTTCTGACTGAATTTTTGATGGGTCTGTAATAATTTTTTTAAGTCTGAACTTTACATGTTACTGACTTTTTGAATTATGCACTATGCTCTCTTGAATCAACTCCTTTTTCATTATCATTGTTGCTCTTCTTCCTTTGTCATTTGTGTCAAAAAAGGGGAGAAGTTTTGGAGGCTTTGGCTTTATTTGAATTTAATGATTATGATGTGCTCCTATTACTCATGGGAGTTAAGCTTTCAGGGGTAGTTATGGGAGAATGATGCTAGTTATTACTTATCATTTAAGTTTGGGGGCTTTGGCTATATTGAATTTAATGTTATGATGTGCTATTTACTCAGGGGAGTTAAGCTTCTCAAGGGTAGTTATGGAGAATGATGCTAGTTATTACTTATATATTATATAACTGTGCATGCTTCTCTATTTTGAACCTGTTGTGCCTGTACTTACCTTTGTGCTTGTAATTTCTTATGTATTGGAAGTATTATTATTGGGTGTTTTGTCACAAATTTGACAAAGGGGGGATTGTAAGTGCTATGGTCTCATGCTCCTTTGGTTATCAAATTTGATGTGTCAAAACATCTATCTGTCTTTTGTGCTTGTATGGTGATTTATACGTATTCAAGACACTACATAAACACTTCATGACATTATTGAAGTTCAAGAAGCTACAATGTTGAAGTTCAAGTCTTAAGAAACAACTCAAGAAATGACTTCAAGACTAATAAGCAACGCATGAAGTAGTTTTTATGCTGATGAAGATCTCAAGTTTAAAGCTACAACAAGTTCAAGATCTCAAGCCTGATATGGTTCAAAAAAATCTACATTCGTTGAATGGTTGAAGTTCAATGTCCATACGACATGGTTCAGGTTTGAATGACCTTAGGTTGACCCTTTAAGTAGGTCACTTTGGATACATAAATCAAATGTTTATTTTACATAAGTTTGGTCTATTCTACGACCAGTCCTAGCTCTTGTTTGACCAGTCCTAGCATTGGTTCGACTAGTCCAAGAAATTCCACGACCAGTCCTAAGTTGTTGAAGATTTTTCAGAATTTTTTGGTACACCCACGACCAGTCCTGGAGGTCCTTCGACCGGTCGTAGGTGTGGCTTCGACTCATCCACGACCAATTGTAGAGCTACGACTCAAAGTCCAGCAACCTAATCTATGGTCCTACGACCAGTCGTAGAGATCTACGACCAGTCATAGGTGACCCACGACCAGTCGTAGGCTTCTCATGACCAGTCGTGGAATGACTTTCAAAAATCGCGCTCAATATTTCAAATATCCGTTAGAGCTACGACCAGTCGAAGGTTTCTAAGACCAGTCGTAGGAGCGATTTCTGCTTCTATAAATTGAAAACGAAATTCAGAGTTTTCACACTTCAACTCGATTCAATTCAAGAAATTTCAAGTGATCACTCTGAGATAAGTCTGTGTTTATTTTAAGCTACATTGTACTTATTTAATATTCCTTTTTGCTAGCTTATTTAATTTGATTTTGTTTCTATATTCCAATCTTTTTTTTGAAAAGAGGAATTATCTTATTCCTTCTTCTTGGAATCAAAATCAAATATAGCTACGCCCAACTAGTTAAAATCTAAAATCAATTAGAATTTAGAACCATATGAATGTGAGTATTGGAAATTGAACTTTGACATTCAATCATCTACTCCGATTGGTTCTACCGGGCTGCTACGAAAAGGAGAAATCCAGGTATTTTACAATTCTGTAAAATTTATTTACTTTTGGTTTTGTTTGAGGTTAAGCCAGAAAAATCTCATTGTATTGGTTTTGTTTGAGGTTGAACCAGAAAAAATCTCATTGTATTGGTTATCTAAGGAGAGCCAGAAAACTCAGAAAAGAGGGGTTTTTGGATTGTGTAAGCACAAGTGAAAAAGACACAATTGTAAAGGTTTTTGGTAAACCTGTGAAAACCTATTTGATAGTGAACGCTAATATCCCCTGTGTGAGGATATTAGGAGTGGAGTAGCTTTCTGTGTGGCTGTTGAAAGACAGTTGGTGTACACACAGGCGAACCACTATAACTCTTTGTCTTGTGGATTGAATGCTTGCTTAATTTTCATATCTTTTATCATTCAATTGTGTGGAATGTACAAGTGGATGTGAATGTTGTAACTATTTACATTCAAGCAAGTGTGGGGATTGTTGTAATAATTTAGATATACTTCTGCATTTAATTTCAATTCCTTGCTATTTCATTTACTTCTATTGAAATAGAGTCCTTGATCCAAAAGATGTTCTAGAAATAAGGTTGTCCTACCATAAGCCCTTGTTTATTATGGTGTAAGGTTGTCCTTAGAACTGAATTTGTATCAATCTCTCAATACTTATTTATCAAGGTGATTTAAATTTAGCATTGTGAATTGATTCATAATTGTAAGGCTATTGGTTTACTTTATTTCCGCTGATTTTATTTTAAATTTGGCATAGTCCTATCCCCCCCCCCCCCCTCCTCCCCCTCTAGGATATATAGCTTGGCCTTTTCAAGCCCGATGCTCAAATCAAACATTTTCAGTGTCCCATCTCGCCATCCACGATATGCCTGTGGAGGCTACGACCCTGATGTCGGTAGGACGTACAATAATCACAACTCACAATGCAAGATGCATGAGTCATACAATCCATTCATACATCAATCCTGCACATACTGTGCGCTCATGTGAGATAACATCCACCTATAAGGGAGTCTCATAACAACCTGTCCAATGACATATGCAATGATTAACCACATCTCATAACAAATATGCAGATGATGCGTATGAGCATGTATCATGATGCTATGCGGCCACATACTCATAATCAGTATCAATAACTAGCATCGACAATCAACCTTGACAATGTAGACATTTAACCAACATTGCCCCCAAGGAATGACCCGTATAGAGCCTAACATACAGTGAACTCATGGCCTCACACCAGGGCCAAATATACAACACCATGGGCCTCACTCAAGAGCTTAATACACATCATGATAGGCCTCACTCATGGGTCACATATACATCAAGTGGGTCGCATCTCACGGGTCTAATATACATCGCAATGGGCCGCTCCCACGGGCCTAATATACATCAAGTCGGGCCTCATCATATGGGCCAGAAATATATCACAATGGGTCATGTCTCATGGGCCTCGGATACATCACAATGGGCCTCAGCAATCAGAATCGGCCTTAACAATTGGAATCGGCCTCCATACTCGGCCTCGACAATTGAAATCGGCAAATCGATCACGATAATCGGAATCGGCAAATCGGTTACATCAATCAAAAATTGGCAATCGGTCACGATGATCGGAATCGATCGATAATCAGGATCGGCAAATTGGTCACGTCAATTAGAATTGGCAATCGGTCATGACAATCGGAATCGATCGATAATCAGAATCGGCAAATCAGTCACGTCAATCGAAATCGGCAATCGGTCACGACAATTGGAATTGATTGATAATCAGAATCAGCAAATCGGTCACGTCAATTAGAATCTGCAATTGGTCACGACAATTGGAATTGATCGATAATCAGAATCAGCAAATCGGTCATGTCAATCGGAATCGGCAATCGGTCACGACAATCAGAATCGATTGATAATCAGAATCAACAAATTGATCACGTCAATTAGAATCGGCAATCGGTCACGATAATCGGAATCGATTGATAATCAGAATCAACAATTCGGTCACGTCAATCGGAATCGGCAATCGGTCACGACAATCGAAATCGATTGATAATCGGAATCAGCAAATCGGTCACGTCAATTAGAATCGGCAATCGGTCACGACAATCGGAATCGATGAGAATGGGCTGAACAAGGCCTGAGGGAAGGTCACAATGAGGACATCTAACCATCATTGCCCCCTCGCCAATGGGCCTTAAATACATCACAACGGGCCTCAAATACACAACAGGTGGGCCCTACAACATGGGTCTTGTATACATCAAATGGGCCACGTATTTGGGTCTCGAATACATTAAATGGGCCACACGTTATGGGCCTAATACACGTCACAATAGGTCGCACGATAAGAGCCTAATACACATCATAATGGGCCCCGTGTACATCAAGTCGGGCCCCATCATATGGGCCTCATATACATAACAAGTGGGCTGCATCAATGGACCGCACTAATGGGCCTCATACACGTTAAGTGGGCTGCATCAATGGACCATACTAATGGGTCTCATATACATAACAAGTGGTCCCCATCTCACGCCAACAGGTGGGCATCATGGATACATAACACATACAAAACTATGGGCCGCTTGTTTGATGTTCAGTCCACTAACGTGGGGGCCACAAGAATGGATGGTGGATACAATGCATATCTGATGTGGGCTCCACCAGCTGGAGATGGATGGCATAAATAAAATACAATTATCAAGGTGGCCCCACAGAAGTTGCTGACGGCAAAACACAGCTAATAGCTGGTGTGCGATACATGGCCAATCCATCTAGCAGGTGGGTCCCACATGGGCCCATCGCATATATATATATATATATATATATATATATATATATATATATATATATATATATATATATAATATATATATTATATATAATATTTATTTATATTTGATGAAAGAAGTCCAGCGTCCAGGTCTGGACGCTGGACGGTGTGTATAAAACACATGCCCTTGTGGGTCCCACTGATCTGGACGGTCTGACCGTCCATACCATGGACGGTATGAATACAGTATATACATCATGGATATACGTCTGGTGGGAAGTAGATGGATGGCTAGATATGGAATACATAATCAAGGTGGGCCCCACACGAGCTGAATGGATGCACGGTGTGTATAAAACACATAAATCACAGTTGGTCCCACCGTCCATCAGATGGGCGGTGGGGATATAACAGATACATCATAAGGGGGCCCACGGACTGCTGCCTGTACACAGCAGCTATAGTGCTGCTGATTCCCACCGTCCAGTGGACGGCTGGGATGAAATCAGACCCACAGGCCTTGCTAATGTAAGAATCCAGCAGATATTTGTGTTGCCATACAACCAGGTGTCCTGGACGTCCAGACGGACGGACGGCCTGGATGACAACCATCATCAGGTGGGTCCACGTGCCCCAAAAATAGACGGCCAGATATGCACACGTGTCACGGTGGATTTCCACCGTCCAGATGTCTGGACGATGAGAAAGTAACATATGCATTGAGGTGGGGTCCCACCGTCCATCAGATGGACCGTGTGGATAGCAGGTGAGACCCCAGACCTTGCTGTTTCAACAGCTGCTGGTGCAGGGCACTCCAGCCACCCTACCATCTCAACAGGTGGGTACCACGTGGAGCCCACCACCCATGATATATGTATATAATATTGGGTACCACGTGGAGCCCACCACCCATGATATATGTATATAATATATAAATATATTATCATATTATATTCCTTACTTTTCTTTTTCTTCTTTTGATTTTTTGGTAAATCGTCCAGACTCTGGACGTCCTTGATGGACAGACGACGTTGATATGAAATACATTCATCAAGTGGGTCCCACCTGCCACGTCTGGACGGTGGAGACCCTACACATGCACCTGGGTCCCACCGTCCAGCAATGGATGGACGGTGTAGTTTACAACACATAAAAAGGTGGGCTCCACCGTCCGGGAATCTGGACGGTGGATGGATGGATAGTTAGGATATAACGTACACCTCATGATCAACCCACCGTCCGGGAATCTGGACGGTGTGGATCTGAAGCATACATCTGGCGGGTCCCACAAAGGTGGATGGCATGGATCAACATCAAGGTGGGCTACAAAGAGAGAGAGAGAGAGAGAGAAACGGTGTGATGAGGGACCCCGCCACTATGGGCCCCTCTAGGATCTACAACATATACATCAAAAAGGCTCCCACCCCAAGTGGGCCCTTAAAACAAAATCAACGGTGGATCACCCACCGATTGTTAATCTTCTTACTTTTTTGGCTTCCTTTGCTCCTTGGCTTCGATCATAACGGAAGATGATGGAGAATGAAGGGCTAGATGAGAGATGAGAGGGTTAGGAAGTGGGCCACACACAAAATTCTCTCATGGAGGTTGGGAGAGCTTGGACGTTGGAATTCTTTATGTTTCTGGGTTGCTTGGAAAAAGAAGGAGAAATAAGAGAGAGAGAAGAAGGGATGGAGTGATGGATGGGAGAGAGAGATGGGTTATGTAAGAGATTGCTGACTTTTGGGGTAGCATATGTAAGAAGGGTATGGGGTGTGTAAGAACTTTTTGACTTATGGGGTTACTTGGGGATGGGTGTGAGGTGATGTGTACTTGACATGTACTTGACCCTTAATGGTATTAATTGATGTGACAAGTCATAGAGATTCTCTCGGAATACGCACACGCGGCGTTTTCCTCGTACCGAACGTGGACCCACATCTCCTGACCAGGGTATCAGATCGGCGCGCGAGTCACAGCATCGGAACTGCAGAGACGGCGCGGTCGCTAGGGTACAAGTCTCGGGTTGACGGCGTGTGAATCAGGGTCGCACGCAAATGCCGGTTAAAGGTTGAAGATTGCCGGAATTCGACGGGAAGGATCGCGGGAATTGACGGAACAGTACGGACTAGGATACGAGACTTACAGGTGCGGCCCTAGCTCTATAAATAGGTCCCTACCTCCTCGGGATTCTCACCAAGAAACTCGCAGAGAGAGAGAGAAAGAGAGAGAAAGAGAGAGAGAGAGGAGGTCAGGCCGAGCGCGGGTGTAAACCAGGTGCCGCATTGCACCAAGTCGAACCGTTTGTGTCAGATCGAGTCGGGTCAATGCAGCCCGTAGACGCCATTGAGAGAGAGAGAGAGAGAGAGAGAGAGAGAGAGAGAGAGAGAGAGTCAGAGAAAAGAGCAAAAAAAGAAGAGCCACAACAAGACACTGAACTCGGTCCTGCACTGCACCAAGTCGACCGTTCAAAACAGAACGAGTTGGGTCAGTGTAGGCTAGTAGCAGTTGCGTAAGGAAGAGAGAGGAGAATCAAATAGAAAGAAGGAGAGAAAAAGAGAGGTTTAGAAAGGAAGAAAGAGTGGCTACACGTCCATCGAGCTTTGTCGAGTTCCAGCAGCTCGCAGTGCAACTCGGTTGGGTTTGCCAAGACCCCTAACTGAGTCCAGACTCTAAGGTTTCCAGGGAGAAAAGAGAGAAGGGAAGAAGAGAGAGAGAGAGAGAGAGAGAGAGAGAGAGAGAGAGAGAGAGAGAGTTGAGGGTTGTGGCTGTTGGAGTCGGGTTTTGGAACCGAGTCTGACCGGTCCATGTCTGGGCTTTGTTGAGTCGTGTCTCGGGTTGCTGAGTTAGGCACAACTCAGGCTCGGTTCTGGTATCCATACCTAGACTAGACCTAAGGAGGAAGAAAGTGGGCAAGGGAGAGAACATGAAGAGAGAAGGAAGGAGAAGGAAGGGAGGACTTGGGTGGATACGAGTAATCCAGCCGAGTCAACTCGACTCGGCCGCTGCTCGATCAGCACCAACTCGGTCCAACTAGAGTTTGGTAACACCACCAACAGCAACACCTGGTTTCTCATTCCCAACTGAGTTACATCTTTATGTGAGCCTCCTCTTATGATTAAACTACTCTATTAAGTAGGTTGTAGGTTGTTAACTTGACAATACATGAGGTTTAGGAAAGGTTAATCTGAATTGGTTCCCATGGATAGCAACAATTGAGGAGTGCAACAAGCTGGACCTTTACTTAAGTACAGTAGAAATCGAGCCCATTACCTCCTTTTGATAACTAAGACTATAGTAAGATGTTCGTCAATTACTCCATCACTTAGGGATTAATAAAGCAAATGGGTTGCCAAATTCAATGCCTTATTCGACCATGTCTTCATCTAGGCAGGTAACTCCCGCTCAAAATTGATTTGAAACGACCACCTTACTCCAATTAAAAGGAAGGCAGATAAGATTCAATCTTAAGGAGCACACACTCACACACTCCTCCACCATAAGTAAAAATGACTCCCAAGGTGAGGATTCTACCCCTTGAGCTTTCCTCTTCTATGTTAACTCATGTGTAGTTCAACTCTAATTTTACCTAATAATTAATAACTCTGCTTTCAAAGCTATTTGCGTTAGCTATTAAATTTAATTACATGCTCAATACTTATTTTGCGGAAACCAATATATGTGGTATATGCTTAAAGGATATTTATGTAATGCATGCTTGTAAACCTTGAGCCATTACACTTATTTAAATGTCTACGTAAATTGGCTGCTTGCAAATTGGAATGATAATGGCTGGGATTAATCATGCATTCATGGCACTTCTATTTTTGAATGGACTGACTGTTTGAAAGGTCCATTTCCTTATTAGGGATGAACTGACAGTTTGAAAGGCCCATCTTCTAGCATGAATGAGCCGACTATTTGAAAGGTTCATTCATTGCTTAAGTGAGCTGACTATTTGAAAGGTCCACTATCTTACTTGAGCGGGTCGACTGTTTGAAAGACTCGTTCCCTTGTAAGTTGAATGAGCTGACTGTTTGAAAGGCCCATCCCCAAGCATGAATGAGCTAACTATTTGAAAGGCCCATTCATGTCTAAGTGAGCCGACTGTTTGAAAGGTTCACTCGTTTGGCCAACTGGATGTGCATCCCCAGTTGGTGTGCATTCATGCATCCATGCACTTAAATAAGATCGCATTTGTGAATTGTTTTGAATGTTTTATTATCTGGAACAATGCTTGGTTAATACGGTAGTGTGTAAATCTTGAGGGGAGTTCCCACTGAGCTGGCCGCTTATCCTTTGAATATATAACTGTGCAGATGATATAGGAGTAGATGAGGGTGTTCATGGGGTGGACTTGGATGCAAATCCCACTGGAGTGGGAGAAGACTTCTATGAAGAGGAGCCCCGCTAGGAAGCGGTAGAGTTTTACGGGCTAAATCAATAAATGCATTTATTTCCATTCCTAGTTATTGACGCTTGAAACATTTGGACCTCATGGTTTGTACAAAACAGTCCCCAACTGAGTGGACTAGAATTTTAAATATGATTTGCTATGAAATGGTTCACCATGGTTGCTTCTAGATTCATTGCACTCTGAATACTATATAAGGCTACACATGTGTGTCATCTTTGCTAACACCCGGGTTTTCAAGTTTCGAAAAGTCGGGTTATTACAGCGCAGCAGGGCCCCAGTTGAAGCTACTGCCGATAGCGAGGAACCTTGAAGGAACGACTTGCAAAGTCTATAGTGACAGATTGCAGACATGAAGCAAACCTACCGTGGCAACATGATTGCCCCCAGAAGAGACTGAATCCCCATTCACAATCGACATCATGCGGACGCGATTGCCGGACAGGTTTCGACTATCTCAGATCACGCCCTACACAGGGAACACTGACCTGATAGAGCACATAGAGGCTTTCTGAACTTATATGGAACTTCACAACGTTTCCGATGCAGTCATGTGCTGAGCCTTCTCACTGACTTTAGCCAACGTTGCTTGACTCTGGTTCAAACAGTTAAAGCCGAGGTCCATAAACTCATTCTCCGAACTTAATGAGGCCTTCATCACTAATTTCATCGGAGGGAGGAAGAGACTTAAAGCACCGGCCCACCTTATGAACATAGTTCAGAAAGATGGTGAGCTCTTGAAGGATTACACCAAGCACTTCAGTCTGGAAGCGTTGCAGGTTTGGAAGCACTCAGACAAGACCGCATTGAATGCCATTATGATCGAGCTGAGAGATAAGTCATTTCTCTTTTCCCTAGACAAGAATCCTCATACTACGTTGGACGAATTCCTGAACCGATCACAAAAGTATGCTAATGTCGAAGAGTCTCGGATCTTACGAGACGCCGTCCAAAACAAAAACTCCGCGGCCAAAGAGCAGGCAAAGAAAGAACCAGACTTGACCAACACAAGAAAAAAATGAAAGGATGATCGTTCCCAAGACGACCGTAGGTCAAACAAACAACCTGACAGTAAGTTCACTACTTACACCCCACTCAACAAATCCCAAGAGCAGGTCCTGATGGAGATAAAAGAAGAACGCTTTGTTCAATGGCCAAACAAGTTACGAGACAATCCCGACCGAAGAAGCAAGAACAAATATTGTTATTTTCATTGGGATCATGGGCATAACACGAGAGACTGTTACCACCTCAAATAGGAGATTGAAATGCTCATTCGGGAAGGTCACCTCGGCGAGCATGTAGATCAAAAAGGAAGCCAGATTACAGTTGCTGATGAGCACCGATCGACAACCAACTAACCGGGAGATCTGCACAATTTTCGGAAGTCACAAAGGTGGAGACGATTCAAACAATGCCTGAAAAAAATACAGATGAAGCATTAGTCGCCCCGAGGGGAGATGATGGTCCTTGCCCGACTTTTGAAAGAAAGAAAGCTAGAAAGGTACAATATAACCTTCACCGACGAAGATGCCTGAGGTGTACAACAACCCTCACAACGACGCATTGGTGATTTCTGTGACCATAGATAATCAAAAGGTCTTTTGGATCCTCGTTGATATAGGGTCGTCTGCAAACGTCCTTTTCCTCCAGGCCTTCGATAAGATGGGCATTGGTCGGGCCTCACTTCGATCTGTGAAGATACCCCTGATTGGATTTTCTGGGGACATGTTATGCCCAAAGGAGCTATACAACTCCCTCTCTCGACTGGAGAGGACCGAAGTCAGACTACCATAATGGTCGACTTCCTTGTAGTCGACCAGTCATTTGTCTACAACGCCATCCTTGGCCGACCATCACTATACCTCCTCTAAGTAGCGGTATCGACCTACCACCTCGCCATGAAATATTCAACTGAGCATGGTGTTAGAATCTTTAAGGGCGACCAGCAGGATGCTCGGCAATGTTATGCAACGCCGTTGAGGGGTCTACGTGAAACGATGATGATCAAGTCCTTGGATCCGCGAGAGGAATCTCAGGCGAGCCGACCCTTGAAGGACCTTGTTCTACCTCTGGTGAATCGATCCGCTGTATTCTGAATGGTCTCATGATGCTGAGAAGATAGTGTATATTCATCGCTACCAAGTATAATTCATTAATCGGGTCCATATCGGACCCCGCCGCTGCAAGATTATTTCCCTCCTTCGACTCTTTACCGACATTTTCACGTGGTCCCACGAGGACATGTTGGGCATCGATCCCGCCAGCATTACGCATCGACTGAACATCGACCCATCTTACCACGGCCAGTTTGACAGAAGCGACGAGCCCTCGACCTCGAGAGATTGCTATGATAGGAGAAGAGGTCCGCAAGCTCCTCGGAGCTAACTTCATTGAAGTCTACTACCCGGACTGGGTGACCAACGTCATACTGGTCAAGAAAGCTAATGGGAAGTGGCGTGTCTGTGTAGATTACACAGACCTGAACAAAGTCTACCCCAAAGACAACTTCCTGCTTTCCAGAATCAATCAGTTGGTTGACAGTACCGCAGGTCATGAACTGCTTAGCTTTATGGATGCATATTCAGGATATAATCAGATTGTAATGTACCTAGTGGATAAATATAAGACTACCTTTGTCATTGACAAATGTCTTTATTGTTACCGCGTGATGTCTTTCGGTTTAAAGAATGTAGGAGCGACTTATCAAAAGTTGGTCAATGAGATGTTCGCCCGCCAAATAAGGTAAACCATAGAGGTCTACATCAACGACATGCTTGTCAAGAGCATAAAAGCCACAAATCACCTGGCTCACCTAGAGGAGATGTTTCTCATTCTCCGCAAATACTGGATGAAACTAAACCCAAGCAAATGCGCTTTCGGCGTAAGCTCGGGAAAGTTCCTCAGATTTTTGGTCAGCCAGCGAGGGATCGAGGCAAATCCCGAGAAGATAAAGGCCCTCCTCGACATGCAGTCTCCTCAAAGACATACAGAGGCTAACTGGAAAGAATAGCTGCTCTCAATCGCTTCGTGTCCAGAGCTACTGATAAATGTCTCCCTTTCTTCAAACAGCTGAAAGGGAGACAAATAATAGAATGGACCGAGGAATGTGAGACAACTTTCCAATAGCTTAAGGAATACCTGGGATCGCCGCCTTTACTCTCCAAACCCGAGCTAGGCGACTCTCTGCTGTTGTATCTGGTCGTATCCGATGCAGCAGTCAGCTCGGCATTGATAAGAGAACATGAGGGGAAGCAGTTACCGGTCTATTACGTCAGCAAAGCATTAGTTTCTGCAGAGACGAGGTACCCGACCTTGGAAAATTTGCCTTTAGCTTTAGTCACATCTTCTCAACTCCTGCGACCATATTTCCAAGCCCACTCGATTGTCATTTTAACCGATCACCCTCTATGCCAAGTCCTGCAAAAACCCGAAGCCTTGGGCCGGCTGACAAAGTGGGCGATCGAGCTGAGTGAGTTCGACATCAAATACCAGCCACGAACCGCGATAAAAGGCCAAGCAGTGGCCAACTTCATCATTAAACTAATATAACCTCCAGAGCAAGAACTGACCAAAGACCAACCCACGACCGACCTATCCAAGTTCAAATTCTTCCTAGAAAGGTCGGCAGATCCACATATTATAGGACCATCTGATTCCCAAGTAATTCTCGACCCACCCAAGTGGACGCTTAACGTTGACGACTCATCCAACTCTAAGGCGAGCGGGGTCGTGATAGTCCTAGTGACTCCTGACCATACGTGCATGCAGTATGCCTTGAGATTTGAATTTCAAGCCTCCAACAATATGGCAGAATACGAAGCCTTGATTGTTGGACTCTAATTGACAGCAAACATGGGGGTTCAGCATCTCGATGTCTTCAGCGACTCATAATTGGTCGTCAACCAAATATTCGACGTTTACCAAGCCAAGAAGGATCGTCTGAAAGCTTATCATCACAAAGCCAAGGAATTGATCGGAAGCTTCCAAAAATGCAACATTGCTTTGATTCTACGAGCGAAGAATTCTAAAGCCGACATGTTGGCGAAGCTCACTATAGTAGATGAGGACGAAATCCTGAGATCCATCCCGATCTAATTCATAGCAAAACTAAGTGTCGACGAAGTTGATCCTATGCCCATCCTCCCGGTTAGTTCAGAATCGACGTAGATGGATCTGATTATCCAATACCTCAAGCATAATGAGTTACCTGAGGATTGAATGGAAGCACGATGAATGAAAGTTAAGGCCGCCCGGTATACCATGCTCATCGGCATGCTTTATAAGAAAGGATTCTATCTTCCATACTTGAGGTGTCTTCGACCAGACGAAGTGGAATACGTTCTAAGAGAGATTTATGACGGGATTTGCAGAAATCACTCGGGAGGACGTTCATTAGCACATAAAGTTGTCCGACAAGGATATTACTGGCCAACCATCCAACACGATGCCCGAAAGCTCGTTCAAAGATACGAAAAACGCCAAAGGTTTGCGAACATCCCTTGACAGCCACCGGAAGAGCTCATACTAATAGTCGGACCCTGGCTATTTGCCCAGTGGGGGGTCGACATCATCGACCCACTCCCATGGGCAAAGGTCAGACCAAGTTCGTTATAGTGGCAGTAGATTATTTCACCAAGTGGGCAAAAGCTGAACCATTATAAAAATTCGAACAAAAGATTACAGACTTTGTTTGAAAAATATCGTATGTAGGGTCGGAATACCTCGGACTATCGTCTCTGATAATGGGAAACAGTTTGACATCAACCAATATCAGGAATGTGCAAGAACCTCAGGATTCGTAGCGTT